>VVAS01093832.1:1466-15562 GCA_015103295.1 Ptychochromis oligacanthus | reverse complement strand
TGATTTGCAAACTTTGTTCATTTTTTGTCTCAAAGATTACCATCATTAGTACTTAAATTGATATAAATCACTGAATATAAAAACGATGTTTTTTATTCAGAAAACCTGCAGATTTTATATCTACATGTCAGGATCTGGTTATTATAGGCATTTATCAAACATCGGTAGCTGTAAACACTCATAAAAACATTATAAAAATACATAGGCTGGTTTGATGCCTGCCTGTACCCTAAACATACATGGAGTAGTTAACATTTCTAATTAAAGAAAGTTACAGACGTTATTTTTGGTGCCTGTCAGTTTCCCAGTATATATATTAGTGTGTGTGTGAATGTGTGAATGAGAGTCATTAACTTAAAGAACTTTGTAGAAAGGCGCTTTATGAAGTTCAGTCCATTTACTTGTATTAGTGTAAAGGACAGATCTGCCACATCCAATATGGCGGACGCGTTGACGTATCGCAGCAACAGGCCAACCCGCTCAGTGCGGCGTCTCTGTATATATGTCTATGGACAGAGATACCTGTTAATTAGCGCTTTCATTCACCAAAACTGAAGTACAGACTGCTTGGATGGCCTGCACCTTAAACCAGGACAGGACATATTATTTGTCATATAATTCCATTAAAATGCTCCAAAAGACAGTAAGAGCACAAGGTCCTGTTTGGTGATTTAAATTAGCGAGGGTGACGCCCAGCAAAAAGGTAATGGCATCAGCTGCCTCTGAAGCACACTATCAGCCAAAGCAGCTAATACTGTAATGTTAGGCATTTTAACATGGGAGTCTGTGGGTATTGATTTGCTTTTGGAGCCAGCCTCAAATGGTCATTTGAGGAACTGCAGTTTTTGACCTCATTTTCAGCCCCAGAAGTTGCTGCTTGTTTGGAGGGTGTAAATCTGAAAACTCTGGCTTGGTTTTGTGATATGATTTGGGAAAAAAAGAGGAAATGGAGCTCTGTAAAGGAAGCTGTCATATCACTGACAAAACAGCAACAGTGCTGGATTTCCTTGCTTTATTGAACAAATGAAGAAACCCAGTGAAAGAAGGAGTTTCACCTCTGACTGGACTGTAATGAATCCATAGCTCAAAAGCTCAAAAGATCAGACACAGGGGAAAATTAGATGTGTACAGACAAATAAACAGTATATACCTATTCTTTTCCTTAGAATATACAGAAAGTGGATAGTTCCTGGACATTTTTGCCATTCATTTGTTGTGCTTTACATACCGATGGACGGTGAGGGTGGTGAACGGTGACGAGGTAAAGTGGGACTCCTCTCAGCTCTGTGGAAGTGAACTGTTGTGGTCGTGCTGTTACCCACAGAGCAGTGGGAGGCCTGTGGCACCCCAGGTTGGGTCATCGGAGTTGTCTCAGGGATGGACTCCAAATCCCAGCGTCCTCTCTGCTCTCGAGGGGAATGGCCTGAGCGAAGATGGTGAGCTTGCCGGTGAGTGTGGCCTCCATGAATCTTGTTTAGCCGTCTGTGTTCCCCGGTGCTGACGCTATGGAAGCCCGAGTCGCTGGGTTCAGAGGAAATTAGAGACTCGGAGGAAGAGGACGATCCTTGAGAGGAAGGGGTGTGGCCAGGCAGTGATGACATGGCATCTGTCTCAGCTTCGGAAAACGCTACCCGGTTGTGTGGGCTGTCAGGGCCACACCCTAACCCGCTGTCAAGCTCACTGAGGGGAAGGTAGCTTAGAGGACGATCGGACCTCCAGAGTGGATGATAGTCCGACTAAAGAGAAAGTAAAAGAGAATTTGAATTAATTTAAAACTCATCTAAGTCCAAAATATGCACCAAATCAGCATAACAGCAAACTTTACTAAGGTGCAATTTAAAAAAAAAAAGAAGAAGAAGAAGGAAAAAAACTGATACAACAGCATAAACAGTAAAACAGTATAACAGAGACAAATAGGGCTGGGAAGAGGGCATGGATCTGATACAAAACACTGAAACCAGCTACCTGTCTAGGGAAATTTTTCGGGTCCATCTCTTCTGCACCATAGCAACCAATCAGACAGCTCTCTGAGTTAGGCTGGTAGTGCAACATTTCTTGACCCTGGAACAGAAGCAAAGATAATTTAAAAAAAAAATCAGTATGCCTTTACAGGACACAGGGTCATCCTGTGGAGAGTTTGACACTCATTAGGAAGTGTTTTTGACACATGACTCCCACTCTAGAAGTCCCATTTCAACAAAATGAAAATCAAGTTGAAGGGGTCGCTGTTTAACACATTTATGGAGATCCAGCACTCAGCAGAGGCACAGGTACAAGGGAACAGAACAGGACTTCCAGGAAGTAATCTAAATCTAGCAGCAATGTTGGAAGCCTTCCAGACATGGGTGGGAAGAAGACCTTGAAGGAGAGATTGGTCAAATTTAAATCAGGTAAGTTTTTTAAGGGCCGATTTCTGGAAGTTTTAGATCACACCTGGTATTATAAGATATTTTAAAGGAACACTCAAGTGAAATTTCAGAATAAAATTGTATTATAAACAAGAACAAATCACCTGGTAGTCCAGTCTGTCCAGGTGGTCTAAGCTGTAGGAGACACTGGGCAGGTAGTTGCTGCCTGGGTGCTGGTCATTTGATGATCTGTGCAGGTAGCCATTGGGTGGATAGACATCAGGTGGCATCATCATGTGACCATTGGCAGGGTATAGGTCAGGTGACACAGTCATATGACCATAGTAAGGCCTGTGTAGTGGAAGAGATCATGTCATGTCATGTTTTATTAGGCGGTGACACGATGAGAATTTATAGGGTGGAGAATGTCAGCCTACAGACATGTAGGTCGATTCATTGTGCATGAATGCAAAGTGGTATCATGAACCCATGATGTAAATGATGTAAATTACTCTATGAATATTTATAGTATTCACTTATAGTAAATGCATAATCATACTATGTTTTGCACTGACAGGTACCTCAGGAGAACAACCTTTCACTCATGAATATTTATGACAGCACACAGAGACCCAGTGGAGCATCATGCTGACTTTGCAAGATGAACTCGCCCCCAAAACCTTGAAAAAAAAATAATTGTCCCTCAATTTGACATGTCATATATAAACAGGAGTTGAATGCTTCTTTTTTTCACTACAGTCCTCACACTTTCAGTATATTTCCAAGCCTTTTCTAAAAGTCTTTATAATCTTGGATTTTAACATGTTCTTATGCTTTGACCGTGATCTCAAGCTCTCTGCTTTTTGCCTAATTTTTTCTCTAGTTCCAAACTTTGAACAATTTCTAAAATTATATCTTTTTCCTACCTTTTAGTCCTACTGTCTACCATTTGAAACAATCACCTTACTCTCAAAATCTGGCCTCAGTTCCAAAGTTTATATAATTTCACTTTTTTAAAACCACTGCCGACAATTTACCCCAGCTATATTTTCCGAACTTCTGCCCTGATCCCCAAATCAAAGTTATACAGTGGCATCAATATTTTGTCCCTTTCCAGCTGAACAACAGTCGCCTCAAGGTGCTTTATATTGTAGGTAAAGATCCTACAATATTAGAGAGAAAAATTCCAACTTTAAAACTTTTATTTTGGTTTGAACCTACCCAGTGCACAGTTTTACCCCAATACTAGTTGCTGACCTTGCACCTACATCCCTGGCAATACCCTACCTCACCACAAATCCAAAATTTCAATTTTAACTGTCATTCCCAACAATTTATCCTACTTAAAAGCCTTTACCCATTCTGCAATTTTCCATGTGTCCCTCATATTTTGTAATTTCCCCCAAAAGCCTTATTTTCATGGATTTACAAGATCACAAGGCCTAGTGTCAACATGTTTCAGTATTCTTTGTAAAGTCTTTTACTAAAATCTAGGATTTTTGCCCCAGGTCCTCACTGCCATCCACAGTATCCTGGATGGTAAACTTTCATCATTTTTATGCTTTCATCCAAGAATAAATAGACATAATCCAAAATGAAGTTCTAACCAAACTTCAACAGGAGGAGAAGACAAACCAGGCCAGGCCGTTTCCACTGATAACAGGGTTAGGTTTAAGGGGATAATAGCCAGAGGTTACCCGGTATCAGGGAACAACAGGTTTCTTCTTTTCCTTTAACATGTTTTTCACATCAACAAAGAGTGCATACATTTTCCTTCATATAAAAGTTTACATTTAGATTTTGTCTCAAAACCTACCACTTTCTCCCACACTAATTGTCATAAAACATGTAATCACTGTGCTATATGCACTATGGCGGTATTGACACACAATCCTGAGACACTGCCAGTAAAAAAAAAACCAGTCTGTCCCAGTAAGACTGACTGTAGTGTGTGGACCTAGCTTGGTTACCAATTCAGATCTTGGTTCCTTGTAAGTATAGTAGGGACATTCTAATAGCTGTCTTTATTTAAATGTTTTTACTCAAAGTTACACAATGCTTCACATAAAAAATACTAAAGTTCACTAAAACTATGTTCTCAGTTTCAGGATGTAACTGACATCTCTCCTTTTCCTTGTCATAAACAAATCCAAAACCCTTCATGCCCCCAGCAGTACCTACCCTGTAGTGTAGCCTTCTCCCTGGCCTTCCTCTCCCTCCATCAGCCCCATGGCTCTCAGGGCCTCCCAGTGTCTCTCTGTTGGGACGCTGCACTCAACTGCACAACGGGACCTTCGCCTCCTGTGACCATGCCCCCTTTTGCCCTCCACCTGCACAGTGACTGGCTGGCCGTACTCGTCCACATAGTGCAGCTCCTCTCGGTGTCGGTGGTGAGCAGATTCATGAGTTTTAGCCTGATGACAAAAAAAGAGAAAAGTTAAAGAGTTAGTTTTCGAAATCTTACGAAAAACGGCAGCAGTCTGGCTCGATCTGTGGCCCATTGTATTTATTTTCTCTCAAAAATGAAACGTCATAAAAGAGGATCAGTGGCAGGTTAGTTGAAACACCTGAGGCCCTGTTTCTGCTGTGAAACATCCCAGTATTTTATGGAGTATTGATAAAGCAGAGAGGGAGCATAAATACACAGAGGCAAAGTGGGAGTTTGGCCTCCAATACAAGGTCAGTCAGTTCTTTTGATCCAACTGTTTGGCATGCCTGACTACAACTGTGTTACATAACGTGGCATATGATTCACACTGTCTTTATATGAAAAGATAACAAATTGAGCCATTTTGCATAAGTTGGATAGCGGGAGAGAAAAGTCTGCAGTGGAACAGCAGTGAATATTTCCTTCAGTAATTATTTCTTTCTGGGTGAAGGTGTGTTATTTAACACATTCTACAGTGTTTATTGAATACAAATCCCCGACTCATGACCCTCTGTAACACCGTCAGGTGTTTTTTATATTACAATAGAATGCTACATGCAGTATTCATGTGAGACTGTAATGCTTATTACACCAGACAAATAAAACCACTGGGCTGATGAGAAATGGAGTGTCATTATAACCCTGGGGATTGTATAAACACATAATGTATTGGTGTCCAATCTCTTGTGCATATTTGTGCCGATCTCTCGCTGTCTTCTGGGTAAGCCTGTTTTGATATCTGTGTGATGGGATGCAGGTGAGCTCGGCTGATTGGCTGACTGCTTGATTGTGTTTGTGGCTTGCTGCAACCATCGGGATTGCAGTTTAAAGGCTGGCTTCCCTCCAGCTTCTGTGGGCTCTCCTCTTTCCACCTCCAGCCAGCAAGCAAATAAGTCACTCAGTCTGTGTGTAGGATGTTAACTGATATCTGCCCAATAATGTACCAGCCTGGGTTTGGTAGAGGTAGGTGGCATTTTTGTGTAATCCTTTTTTTCCCCTCCTATTATGCTGAGTTAGGAGTTACGCTAATGACTGTTCTTTTTTGTTTGATTAGGTAAGTTTAGGCTGTACTCAGGGCTGGACTGAAACAAATATTTTAGGCCATGATTTCCATCCTAGGCTACACAGACTGCTCATTTTGCATGCTAACCCTATGTGTTTAGGGCTGTCAAGATATCAGATTTTTCTTTAAATGAATATCAAGACCAAAGGAAATCACCTTAATGATAATATTGACTGTCTGGCATAGAGAATTTGAAGAACTATAGTTCAGTTAGTTCAGTTCAGTTCAGTTCAATTTTATTTATATAGCGCCAAATCACAACAATGGTCGCCTCAAGGTGCTTAAGTTCAGCTCAGTTCTATGTTTTCTCTCTTTCTGGTAAATCAATTACACTTAAAAGTGAAGGGAGGCAGAGAGAGCCTGTATCCATAACTGTACAAAAAGAGATACAGTTATGGATATTCACCCAATATTTCACTTTAGCAGATATTTAGTAGGTATATAGCGACATCCATTAGGCTGAGATTTGTCCACTATGTTCATCTGGGGTGAAAGTTATCCAGATTACAAATGTAAAAAAAATCTGGGACTGTCATGAACATTGAGTTTTTAAGATCTGCTAAGGCTGTAGGTGCAGACTCAAAAACTCATTATGAAAACATCATCAGACACTGATATACAAAACAATTATCCTTGACCTTCTACACAGAGAACGAGATACAGATTGATATCAAACTTCTCAATGATTATATTTATAGCAAAAGGTCAAAAAATGTACATTCAACAAAACTGAACATGTGCTACAACAATACAAACAGACTAAGTACGTCTGCTTTTGACTATTTACGTCTTTGGGGCTTGCACCCGTGTACCATGGATGCTCTGGCGAGAGCACACGGACTATAGGTGACCGTAACAGAGTTGTGCCTGATGCACAGATTGTGAGAACCTTTTTTTAATATCACTGCTTAAGTTCACTCACTGCATGCCAAAAACAACCTAAGTCCAACAGGAAATGTCCTGATGCTCTAGACAGACAGTCTAGGTTTTTGGTTTTTGGACGGGTTTTGGTTGTACTGCATTTACTGCCATTTGTTTGTTCTTTTGCTACTACCCCTTAACTATTTAAATAAACCCATAAAGGGCAAAAATCCTGTTACTGATGGGTCTTTGGAGCTGGGAGGGGGGGATTCCCATGTTTTATGTTTCACCAGGATTTTCCCACAGAATTAGATTGTATTTTTGGCAGTAGCAGGGACAACATACTTTCTTAAATAAATTTATATATACTCTGTTAAAAAAGAAAAAAGTAACAGAGCTAATATCAGCTCTCCAATGAGTTTCTCATTCCTTAGACGGACTCAAACATAACCCTCCTGAATTGCAGTTTACAACGGTAGTCTGCTCTGCTGTGACACTTGAACAAGTTCTCCACTGCTGCAGGCTCTGGTAAGGGTGGTTCTCCAACTCGTAGTCCATCTTCAGAGTAGAACAAGTCAGTGACCACAGGATGAGAGTCTTTGGGGAAAGGCTGAGACTAGCTAGTTAGCAGCAACTTAACTTTAATAATCATCTAACAGAGGGGATTGAACACTAGTAAATCTGTCATCTTGCTTTCTTTGAAGGATGACAGAAACAAAACAAAACAAGCAACAAAAACAAAAACACAAACTACACCTGGGTGGACCACCCAAGTTAAGTCTGTGTGAGTATGAACTGGGGGCTTGTCTGGGATCAGACCTTTAGTATCCAAAGTAAAAATTTTACTCCTAGACAGAAGAATAGGGCAAAAATAAAATAATGTATTTAAGCATAATTAAGCTGAAATACATTAACACATAAGTTAAAACATAAAAAATATGTAACACAAAAAGGTACTAAATGTGATGGTGGCAGGGTAAAAAACCCTAAAAGGGGTTTATTCAAGCAAATCCTCAGAAGCTAAATTTAAAAAACATAAAGTCAGACAAGAAAAACACTTAGATGCTCTTGAATTTTCTCTTCTCTTTCTCCTCAACTTGTTCATGCAGATGGCTGCTCCTTCCTGAGCCTGGTTCTGCTGGAGGTTTCTTCCTGTTAAAAGAAAGTTCTTCCTCCCCACCATCACCAGCTGCTTGCTCACAGGGGGCAGTCTGATTGTTGGGGTTCTCCCTTTCATTGTCATGGTTTTAAATTATTCTTATGTTGTGGTTTAAGCTGTTTTCTGTTTTATTTTGTCATCTTTTGTTTTTGCGTATTCTTGTCAGTCTTCCTTCCTTTGAAAGTTTCTCCTCCTTTGCAATTTTCTGTCCTGTCAACATTGGTATCACTTTGTTTAGTTAGCCACACCTGCTCCCAATCAGTCAGTCACTCACCACGTTCAAGCGTTCTTCATGTTCCTGATGATCTGCTTGTGGATGGCCTTTTTGGAGTGTTTTTTTTTTTTCTTTTTCTTGCCCTTGCCAGAATTGTTCGCTCTGCTAACTGACCTGTGTATGACCTCTTCCTGGTCAAAGGATTTTGCTCTCTTTGCCTCCAGTGTCCTGCATTTGGCTCGTCTGCTCACTGAGCCCTTACATTAATAGTGTAGTCTTTACCTTACAGTATAAAGCCCCTTGAAATGGCTGTCGCTATATAAATAAAACTGAACTTAATTCACAGAGTAAAAAACAAGGAGATCTGCTTCTATTGTTTTAATTATCAAATGGTACGATGCATACATACATACATAATGAAAAATGTTGTAAACCCCTAAATCCTTCCCAAAATGTGTGAAACACAGACAGACAGAGCAGTTAATGGACCTGAAATCAAACTGTTTGACACAAAGGGGTCTGAGTTTATAAATGGAATGAGCGGAAGAGTTCACTGAAAAATAGAGCAAGATTTCTGATGAGTGACTCACATACAAATAAGGCCAGCTGTACCAGATAAACATGATAAACACCGAGATGCCAGACTGGGAAGATTTGAGATAAAAAATGAAAAAAAAAACATCTACTCAGTAAATATTCTGTTGTGCTCATTTCAGAAGGAGAAATATAGGGTGACATTTTATGCAACTAGTCCTCAGAAGAAGAATAAAAATTTAGGGATTAGCCCTGTATTCATGATTTCACTTCATGATTATTGTTGTCCAAAATTAATAATTAATTCAGGGAAAGATTTTTAATTTAATTCTGAATTTAACAGGAAACTTATGAAGAGAAAGTATAATTTTAACAGTTCAAATTTTTTGCTTTGTTCTATTGAGTGAACTATACTAACAGGCATTAAAAAATGCAGCAAGTACCGATATAAAAGTTCTTGTACGTACAAATAAATATAGCAAAACAATTAAGAGTAATGAAAAAGGGATCAGTAGCTCAGTTCACATGAGTAGTCTTACAAGGCCAAGTTGCCGTGTCCACATGGTGCGATTGGTAGTCTGATACAAGACCCTAACCCTAACCCCCCCAACCCTAACCCTAATGCCACTGCTGCCACAGGCAAGCAGTTATAAGGCAATCGGCATGCTGACCAATGGAAAATAAGATAATTTAATGTAAATATGCAGTTAAAAACATTTTTTGTGGCTTGTCTTTCACATTATGATAGAAAGCTCAGGAATAAAAAAGGACCCAAAATCTAAAACGCAAGCATGTCACCATTCTGTCAACTCGGAGCATAAAAGGACAGCTCACGCCCCGAAGGACAGTCAGTCATTAGGTCGGCTGAATCCAAGCGATAGCAAAACTACCGTATAATGGTGGAGGCTTGTGTTATAACGTCACATGTGAAAGTTAAGATGCAGGGAAGTTACAGAGAGGCGCCATGATGTAGGTCAGGATTCAGCCCTGCGTAACCTCTGGACCAGCACTGGAGTCTTTAGTCTCTCAGTGCAAGGCCTGGGGTCACAAACACACACACACACACACACACACGCACATACACAGAACAATGCAAACAGACATTTACACAGAAGCACAAGCCCACAAAGACATGCACACATAAACATACAGGTTCATACATGTGGAAACCTGCTTTCCAGAGACACACACACACACATACTGACACACAGAGCAGTCAGAGAGTGATGTGCTGTACCCTGGAGAAGTGTGTCGCGCTCCACTGCACTTTGACAGTAACACAGACTGATCTCTCTCTCCCCCTCTTCATCTATCCGTCTCTCTCTTTCTGTTTCTCTCACTGCTGTTTGTGATGCTTTGACTCAGTTTTCAGTCTCAAAGTGCAAAACTGCAGAATGCCGACATTCGTCACTCTCAGCACAAAATCACGGTCAGCATGCAACAAGAGAAGACAAGTGTCAAACGTGGAAAGCTTGATAAAACTGTTCCACCATACTGGGTTTGATTATGAGAATGTCAGTCACTGCAATTCAAATTACTCAAATTAGGCTGTAAAGGTGAAAATAATTCAAATAATCAGTCCGTATTCTTTCAAAATTTAACACAGTAAGCAAACCAGAACTGTATATGCCACAAGAAAAAGAGGGAATGACTCCAAACATTCAAAATCCAGTGATGTACCAGTTCACTGTACAACTCACCACCCAAGAATTTTGACAAGGGACATGATCTGTCCTCAAAAGTAAAGAAACCACCAGATTCTTCAAGT
This sequence comes from Ptychochromis oligacanthus, assembly GCA_015103295.1. Classification (NCBI taxonomy): domain Eukaryota; kingdom Metazoa; phylum Chordata; class Actinopteri; order Cichliformes; family Cichlidae; genus Ptychochromis; species Ptychochromis oligacanthus. Next base: position 5,187 of record VVAS01093832.1, on the reverse strand, counting down.
CTGGCATTCATTTATCTACATGACATCATTCTCTAAACTTCTATGATTAGTTAACTATGAGCACAAACTGGAGGCGGAGTGATACTCTTCTTACTGGCTAAGGCTTTCTCTTTAGGAAACCTGTCTGTGACATACTGTAGGTCCAATAACATTAACAGCTCACTGTCACAGTCACTGTGACGTTCATGCTGACAAAGGTGATTAAGTCACTGAAATCAACCATAACACTCCCATTTTCCCCGGATTTCTCCTGTATTTTAAGATCATCTCCCAGCTGCTTCCCGTTTTGTTATTGCTCCCAGGACCCTCAAACTTTATTTTGAATGATTGGTGTACACGAATTATTACGTTTTGTGTGTTTGTCTAGTGTTACCCAAGTTGCCAGACTGTCTATGACACTCAGTCCACACACTAAACACAGTTTGTACCCATTGCAGTGCAACCTGGCAACCCACAACCTGATTCAAGGGGGTGAGTGCACCAGCTGGATGCTGAATGAATCGGCTGCTGTCTCAGCTGCTGTTTGACCGTTTCAGCTGCAGAGACACCATAAAGAGTGAGACTTTAAAAACACGGGAGATTAAATGATGGCAAGTCGAGCCATGTGTGCGACTCTTCAGGTGTGTGCAATGGGGAGTTTTTGAGTTTTGTATAGTTGGAAAGATATGAATCAATTAAAACTTTGTGTGTTAATAATTCGTAACTGAAACATTGTAAAAACACAAATGACACAACTTTCCAAACGTAGCCCACAAGTTACAGTCACTTTCATTAAAATGATCCAAGCACAGTTTGGTGGAAATGGTTGTAACTTGTTGTCTACGGCTGAGAAGAGGCAGGTGTGCAGGAACCGTCTACAAGGTGCAGCACTGAAAAACTGAAATGCTACAAAAACATACAATTTAAACAGCAGGAAAACCATTTCACACATCACTGGTATCCTTTTGGTTATTATAGGAATTTGGTTTTGGGGGAAAAAGAAAAAGTCCTGTTTAATTTTAATTTTAATAGGGAAATATTTAATAATATCACTGTTATACTGTGTTATCAAAATAACTTCACACATAAATGGTCTTAACAATCAGCTACAACAACTGGTTGGAAAAAAACTTTTTAAACCTTAGCTTTAGTGCTAAGACAGCATCAATTAGCTATTTCAGGTAAACGTTACCAAGCTGCAGCCAAGCACAGATACTCATATCTGCTAACTAACAGACTAATTAAATTTAAAAGACACCAAAAAAGGCACCAACATAGTTGAGATGTGACTTGAATTAGCTGAGGTGAGGCCTAGCAGGTCTCAGTTAAAGGAATGCATAACCAGAGCTCTTATGAAGGGGGAACTCTCCACAGAGACCAAACCTGTCTTTTGTATCAGGGTGTAAACATGCTTACAATGCTGCTAATTTCGGCATTTTAATATGGGAGTCCATGGGGACTGACTCACTTTGGGGATAAACACAGTAACCAAACAGGTAAGGTAACAGGTAAGTTGCACAGGGGTGAGAGATGCAAGGTATTTCCTAATTTGCACTTTCATGGTAGCCTAACTTTATTAGTCAGTAAAGACAGGAACAAATATTCTGACTTTTCAACTTGTCTCAACTTGTTAACGAGCCACCAAACAACATTCACCAGGGAACTGATGTTCACTCCTAACATCACTTTGCACTCACTGTGCGCACAGTTTCTGTGGTGTCACGAAACTGTAGAGCTTTATTCAAATTTTAAAGAGGCTGATGTGATTGGCTGCTGTGTTGCATTTCTACATAAATAATTTAATGTAGTGTTCAAACGATCAAAAATAAACTTCTGCTCTGCTCGAAGAAAAAAGGTTGGACAACATCTTGCTGAAACCAAAATAAAGGACTTATAGGCCCTCACAGTAACATATTTGTCCTGTTTATAAGTCAAAGATCTTTAGTTGAACTGCTGTTGTTCCTCTGACTATTCAGCCTGACAGATGCAGAAATACTCAGGAGGAAAATAGATCGCGAGCTCTGTGATTTGGGTGAAGTGGGAAGTGAGTCACATTTTCTTTTGTATTGTACACACAAAGAAGGTCGGGTTTTTATGAAATGATTGGGCAAAACTGAAATGTTCTGGTACTGGAATGTGAATGCATCTAAATTTGTCATCATGTGATTTCTCTCAGTTATAATTATTAGAATCCATATTTGATCAGTGATTTGTGAATTTTGAGGTTGACACAAAGGCCTTCAGATCTGAAAAGTCCATGTAGCCTGGACATTGGTGCAAGCAATGTTGAGTGTACCATGTAACCACAGGCAGGACAGAGCTGCACCACCACTCATTTGTGTCAAATCATCAGTCGCTATACATTCATGTGCAACGTCCTGCTGTGCTGCCTTAAATTCTGGAATCCTCAGATCAGACACGAAGTGCGGCCTTCTGCTCTCTCTTGTGTTGCAGCGCTGTCAGCACAGACAGTTTAAACATTTACATGCAGCTTTAGCAGCCATGATAGAAGATCCCTGTTGATCCTCTATGAGAGAGAACTTCAGCTTTCACCTGGCAGACGAGGGGAGAATTAGTCATCACAGGGAAGTTCTAGTCTCAGTCTCCCTGAGATAAAGTTTAAAGGACGACCTGGGAACATTCACGTTGCTATGTTGGTGTGCAGCAGTGAAGCAATTAATGAAAGGCTATGAATCTATTTAGAAAAAAATCATGGCAAAACAACTACTGTGTGCACAACATTTTTGAGGGGTTCCAATCCGGGATCTCTAGGCATCACGGCACTGAGACAGCACTACTCAAAGTCATTATGACCTCTTAATGGCTGCTGATGATGGGATGTACTCGGTCCTTCAGAGTTGCTGGACCTTAGAGCTGCCTTTGATACAGCTGATCACAGCATTTTGTTAGACAGACTGAAGCTGGTCCAGCTTTTATCATGGTTTCAGTAATATTTGTCAAATAGGTTCTGTGTCTCCATAAACAACTGTGTGTCTTCATTTGTATCTGTTAGATATGGTGGTCCACAGGGGTCAGTATTAGGACCGTTATTGTTCTCTTTATATATGCTCTGCCTCGGGCATATAATATTATAGAGACACGGTGCATCTTTTAAGTTTTATGCTGATTATACATAGATGCCACCACCAGGCCATCTGACCCCCATATGTTAAGTTATCTTAATAACTGCCTTTGCAAGATTCAAAAGTGGATCTCAAATAATTTCCTCCAACTAAATTTATACAAAAACGGAAATTCTTGTCATTGGGTTTAGGCTCATGGCTGAACAGGTTCTGCCATCAGCTGGTTCCCTGCTGGAAAATTTAGAGCCAGTTGCAAAAAATCTTGGGATCATGATAAAAAATCTTGGGCTTGTTGGTAACCCAAATTTTGAGCACCATAGCACAAAACTAACACAGTCATGTAGAAATATTTCAAAAATAAGATCTATTTTAACATTACGGACTATACACAACTCAGCTGACAGGCTCTTAACTAGAACATCACACTTATTCTGGCATTTTTGCACTGGTTCTTAGTCTGTTTTAGAATTGATTTTCAGATATTATTGATTACTTTTAAGGCCCTTCATGGCCTTGCTTGCAGCTATCTCTCTGACCTCTTAGTACCATATGCACCAGCACGTACCTGAAGATCATTGGGCAGAGGCCTTTTGTCCAATGGCCCAGCTGAACACTAACAGGGACAGAGAGTTTGCAGTCAGGGCCCCGAATCCCTGGAA
>VVAS01093809.1:0-12349 GCA_015103295.1 Ptychochromis oligacanthus | reverse complement strand
AGATTCAAAGACAAGTTTTGAAAGAAAAACGACTCTTGTTTTGTAACACCTGACTTTGTGTGTGTGTGTGTGTGTGTGTGTGTGTGTGTGTGTGTGTGTGTGTGTGTGTGTGCATCTCGGACTATTTCTCCATCATAGACTAATGAAACTTCAAAATACTGCCCATTTCTTCTTCTGTATGTCAAGTACTTTTCTTATTTGCAAAAACTCCTCCAAATAACAAGTCCCAAGAAGCACAATTCTTAAGTGATTAAATTAATGGATATAGAAAAATGTAATTGGATGGTTTTATCTTATAGTCACTGGAATGAAGTTGCTTCACTCGAGGCTAGTTGGAGTTGCCCAGACAGCGTCTGTATTTAATCATTAAAAGTCAGACGGTGTCTGCATGTGTGTGACAGTTCAGCTCCTGCGTAACACAGAAAATGCACCAAAATAGGTACCAATTAAGTCTGCCCTAGCTGAATTCATCAAGAAGGTCAATTAAGATGGGGTTCTCTGCTGACAGAGATGTGCTCTGGTGAGTGAGTTTCTTATAATGCTGCATTTTGGCTTTAGTACAAATACACATCTAGATACTGACCATTATCCGTTAAGCCTCCCTCAACCTGTTGTACCTATCGTCACTTTCAGCTGCATTAATTAGGACTATTAAATGGCGTCAAGATAGAAATGGTACAATGTAGCTTGCTGTTGTCTTGTTCTGCCGCGCACCTCCAATAATTTCCTCCGGTATTTTCATAGCTGACATCAGCAAGGCTATATGCTGACATTAAATCGCCCTTGCTTGTACTTAAAGGGAGGGCGAGACGGCCGGCATTAACAGATAGAAATTTTGATTGACATATAATTTCCTTCCCCAGTCCACCTAGGACAGCCGCATGTTTGATGGCTTTATAAGATAAGGGACTCTGTATTTCCTCCTATATTTAGAAGCCAAGGGGCGAAAGGAGCATAAAAGACAGGGGGGGAGAAAGAGAGGGAGTCGGAGGCATGTAGGGGGAATGACAGCGGGCGAAGCGACGGTAGATGGAAGGGGAGCTCGAGGAACTTTCAAAGAGTGGCAGAGGGAGCTCACACAGTCGTGTACTGCTTGGCAGCGCCGTCTGAAGTGCAATGGCTTTGAAGAGTGCGCTGAGAGGAGGTGGGGTATGTGTTCCTCTTATCTTGCCATGTGATGCCTGTTAGTGAGGTCTCAATGGGTGCTGGCGTTACCCATTAATGAAGACTGTATGTATATGTGTGGGTCTGAATCTGTGTGCTGATTGATGAAATGAATATATTTTTTTTTTCCAGCCTTCAAGCAGGATTTAGGGGTATGATGTCACTCTCAAATCTAAACATCTTGGTGATGTTTATGCTTTAATTTTTCACACGCCAATCACTACATTTTAAGAACATATCATAATCTGAACCTGCGATATACTGGCTCTCTGGACTATAATCTTCATTCATATATTATTAGAGCCATGGCCTAAAAATTATTTGCCCCATTTGCCAGGTCCCATTTAAATATGAAGTGGTCCCTCAGGTCAGGACTCAGATATTTTTACTTTCTGAGGTAAAGCTTTTATATCAAAAGCAGGGCAACATTGATTTTTATCTCAATGCACTCACAGCTCCATTCTCTTAGTATTGATACAAAGACAAGGCTAGAACAAGATATACACAAACAGAGGTCCAATGCCTGAGAAATGAAGCGCAACAGCCCTTTCAAAAGCGCCAAACACAAATGTGTTTAGCCGCTAATTAATTACATGAATTGTGCCCTGAGAGACGAGAAGTAAATATGGCCGCACGGCATACTAGTTACCAGCTTCCACACAGATGCAATGCTAAGCTATCTTTAGCTGTGCATCAGTGCGTCAGGAATAAAGAGTGAGGGTGGAGGACAGGAAACGAGAGAATGAGTGCTGCAGGGGGAGTGTAAACATAAACAAAACACACACGGTGACAACATCAAGGCAAAGATGCTCACAGTAGACTGTGTCTCCTAAGGAGAGTACTGACATCCTCACACAGAGAAGGAGTAAAGGAACAGCACATGCATGTGTTTCATTAAGGGAGTATTTTCAGTTTTTAACATGGGAATCTTTGAAATTTTCAATCAGCTCAACTGCATGTGATTATCTTAAATGACTTGTAATGTCACTGGCATCATGTCAGCGCCAGAAAAAAAAATTAATAAACCATGTGCTTGTCTGAAGTACATGAGGTCCTGTTGCATGTGTAAACCTATTTTCCTAGTTTTGACCAAAGAAATTTGCTGAGATCTAGGAAAACGGTTACAATGATACAGCATCAACAACAAAAACGATGACGACGACGACAACAACAACAACAACAACAACAACAAAAGCGAACAAGCCAACAGCTTGGCCAGATAATTAAATCACTTCTCCGGGGAAAACCTTGAAAGTGAGTGCACTAAAAACGTCATCAACCACATTGCACAGGATAACTTATGCTATTTGTACCGAGCAACTGTAAAGAAATTCAGCCTGAAAGGATATCTTTTTATTGATCCCTGTGGGGAAACTAATTCTTTACATTTAACCCATGCCCAAGTACTGAGAACAGCAGACAGCCACTGTCCCCGACCTTCTTTCTGTCAGGCAACAGTGCTAACCACCAAGTTCAATTTTATCTATGTGCGTGTAGGTAGGCTTGTTCTGGATGTCTCCATTGGACATCATGGGTAATTTTAACTAGTTTACTGGGAAGACATACAGATTGGTGCAATATAATAAGCAATGTGGGTACTGTACCAGACTGTGGTGGTGACTAGAAAACTGAATCTGATCATTAAAGTTTTCAGTTTACTAGTGAATCTTCATTCCAACCCATACCTGTGGACATAGGCTTTGGTGAGTGACCACAGGGCAACCTGGTTCACCCTAAAGTATTCTAAAATGCTTTGACATTCTCAGAGAAAAAAGGTGTACTGTGTGGTTTGAGATAGGATTGTGCACTGCCTTAGGCCCCAATCACACACTCACAGGCCTAGAGACCGGTCAGTGAGCCCCCGGGAACCACACTAGATAAAAGCGTGTATTTCCCGACCAGTTGGTGAGTGGTTGTGGGAGGTTGCAGGCTGTCACTAGGTGAAATTGGTTGCAAAGTGGTATATGGTGCTGCACCGAAAATCTCCCTGTGATTGCTATCGGCAGTCAAACTGTGAAGAGTGCAATGCAAACCAGAAACAGAGGCTGTTCGCCTTCCAAGTAAAAGTTGTACCTTTTGAAATGTGTTTGTTTCAATGGTAAGGCACAACTTTTACTTTGAAGGCGGACATTCTACGTTTCCAGTTTTGTGTAGTACTTGTTCAAGTTTCACTACAGCTCGATGGTTAGTTAGCGAGTGTTTGCAGATGAGTTGGCATCTTCCATGCAAACGACGGGTGACTGCAGCAATCTGCAAGTGACCAAATCAATCACAGGGAAGTTTTTGGTACAGCACCATCTTGGAGACCAATTTTACCTAGCAACAGCCAGCAACCAGTTACCGGGTGGTTGCTGGCACATTTTTCGAGAGCAACCAGAGGTTGCCAGGGGGTCATCGATCTCCAGACCTGTATGACTGAGGCCTAAATTAACTTGCTTCCACCACAATATGGCCCAACACACGTTACCAAAAACAGATTAATGAATGAATGAGGGACTATGATTTTATCTTCCAAAAAAGTCTGGGTAACTTGGTGATCTGGTGCACATGTTCCTTGCTCCATTAGACTAATCTGAAAGCAAACATGTTCATGTCAAGGTGTATGAAACTGCTTTGACTTTCCCTTCAAACTGCAAAAATATACAATACCTAATGTTCCAGGTGGACAGGGCATCTTGGATACCATGCCCTGCTTTATCTTCGGCCAGGAGATATCCATCACCACCAGGGGATTGCAGAACTCCACCCTGATATTTGGTAGCTTGGCGGTGACCGGCGCCCTGTTGACGTCTTCTTGCTCTAAACCTTCCAAGACCGTCTGATACGGTTCCACCGCCGCCACTGTGCTCCGTGGTGAATGAACGACCACAGGTGTCGTAGGAGGGATCTTGGTGGTGCTGGTCCTGGTTGTTGTGGTTGTCATGGTAACAGCAGGTCTAGTGGTGGTCCTCATTGTTGTGGTCGTGGTATCCATGTACACCATTACCGAGGAGGACGTTTCTGGTAAACAGCAAAGAAGGAAAGACAAAGTGAACCAATGAATTCAAATGAAAAATATAGTTTTAAAAAGAAACTTGAGAGCAAATCACACTTCTTTTGTGTCTCAGAGGGAAATTTATTTTGGCGCAGGTAGAAAAGAAAGAAGCCAGGGTGTATGCATGGGGGTTCTATTCTTTCCTCCTTCTCCATGTGTCAGTTTTAAAGAAAATGGTTCAAAGAGGATCAATTGGAACTGGCAGGTGTGACTTACACGGGTGCGCATTTGGTCTAGTTTGAGACCCCCGTCGGCTAAGCTTACACACACAAGCACCGCAGACTACACAAACCTCCAGCTGTGCAGTCTAAATGTGGCTGTTGACAAGGGCATATCTCTGCGAGTCAATAGCTGGGTTTTGCAGCTACATGCTATTTCGAGGTCAGCCGGGACAAACTGGAATACCTGTTTCCTGGATGTGAGTCTTCCCTGTGGTTACACTCCGGGAGGTTTTTGCTAATGACGCCGTTTGCCTGAGCTGTTGGGGACAAGGGCTATCACAACACCAGCGCGCACTGAGATGTGCCCATACACCGGCTCAGTAATCCTCTTCCTCCTAACTCAAATGCACACACCGCTCTTTGACTCCCTGTCATCAATCACGCCATCTTCTCATCCATCCTGTCCCTTTTAGAAGCTTTCCCTCGGGACCCTGATTGGAAAATAGAGGTCCCAAATTAATTTAGCTACAGGCTTTTTATGAATGCGTGGACTCAGTTAAGCCAGAGACGGTCAGAGGACACGTGGGGAGGTCATGCTTCATAATGTATTTTCAGAAGCCCGGTTTTATTCCACAAAAATATGCCCGATGGAATATTTTACTCTATTTCAATAATACGTATATTCTGTATTACTCATTCTCCATTGTTATTTTTGCTATCCTGGTATTTCTGTATGTCATGAGAGCGATTTGGAAGAAGAAAGCTTGCTGTAGACTCTTCAAATAAATGAGAGTACACTGCATCACAGACCCACACACACAGACACACAGTTTGGACCTTGGCAAAAATGCAATTTGCGATATTTGTCGTTTCCGCCTAATGCAGAGATACAATCAAGATGACAGAAGTGACAAATGGTCCTAATCTTTGTATGAAAGGAGAGCAAAACAAAATTTAATGAGGGTCGATTTTAGGTTGGCAGCTGTAATGGACGTCACGCATCCAGAGAGCTCAGATAACAGACATCCCTTCTGAAATGCAGTTCTCCATGATTCAATTTACAATCGGACAATTTCTCTGTATGGTAAATTTGGAAGAGGCAAAATAAGACAGCATAAATTAGCGCCGCTGATGGGACGCAGAAGCCCCCGGAGGCTGTAATGACATCCGACCACTATCAGCAGTCAATGCATTTAACGTTTAACAGCATTCGACGACAGCCACGGTTGATTAAATGGTTTGCTGCCGCAGCAAGAGCTCCAGACTGATTGAGAATTTGTTTTCTCTCGCTAACCCCAGAGTTTGTTCTGTTTTTAAGACCTGCAGGTACCTTGGACACTCCTGTGGAGGCACTCCATCAGTAAAGTGGAACTATAACAAGAACCTCATTGAGTTGCAATGTGAACTAAACGCACGCAGAGCCTATTTCCTCCCGACTACCTGATAATCCAGCTTTTACAAAACCTACATGTCTACTAGAGAAAAGAAACAAAAAAACAAAACAAAAAAACAAATCAGCACGTGTGGTAGGCATGAATGAAGAGTGGAAAGCGCAAACATTTCAAAAGAATGCTGTTACAGAAGTGGATATGGATGCAAACACTTTAAATAAGCTAGCGCGAATGTATAGTCGCGCAGGCAGTCACATGCCAGCCCTCATCAGCATTATAAACTGACACTACCACCCATCAACAGGACTTTAAAGAAATCACATGAATGCTCAAACAGTTATTTAGCATTTCCACCAGCCAACCAAGACATCACCATTTACATTCTACATCCCCTATTAAACATCATCATCAATCTGCTCCGCAGCAGCCTTCAGCCGCAATGATCATGAAAATGGGACGAAGAAATATCTTCAAGGGCACAAGTCTATTTATTTCATTATTTATGAAATAACCTATTTACGCTTATTCATATCTGTATTTGAGGAGAAATGATGAGAACCTCATATATGGCACACCGAATCTTGGCAAAGGAAAGTGGAATCAGTTTCAGTATAATTGAAATCAGCTGGAGGTGCTAAAACTGCATATAGTAAAAGAACACCATTAGAGTGCCCGATAGAAACCTGATCATGGATATTCACTGCTCATATCGAGGTCAGTAAAGGTCACAGTGCACCAGCTCAGATAAGCCGGTGGCTAAACAGGTATGCAGAGGGGCCTGTTAGGATAAGGGAATGATTGTACTGGTCAGGAATGCTGATACAGAAGCGATTGTGACTGTGAGTGATTTTTGCTGAGGGAGTTTTTTGCTCGGCCACCTATAAACGTAGACTAATGTAAGTGGAATTTATGGTAACCTGCATTTTTCTAAAACTGGACGATGAGATGATACATTTGCTGAGTAAATATACCGAAGAGTACATTCTTCCTTGTACTATTCATGCTATAATTTAAAAAAAATGAATGCATTAGTAATGAATTGATCCATTACTTATTTTACTATACTCAGAGTTTTTGGGCTAAAGCTTCTGTTTTTAATGTACACTATATATAAAAGACACACATAGCCACCTGGAAAAGGGAAGCCAAAGTACAAACACTTTAGAACATTAGCATCTCTGGCTCCAACAGACTTTCATTCAAAGAGTGCACATTTCTCACATGAAAAAACAAAGTGGCATTAAGTAAGTAAGAGAAGTATTTAATTATGGTGTTTCATCCATCCATCCATTTATTTGCTTTCTTCTGCTTATCCTGTTCAGGGTGGTGCTGGAGCCTATCCCAGCTGTCGCAGGGCTAGAGGCGGGGTACACCCTGGACAGGTTGCCAGTCTATTGCAGGGCTAAAACAGAGAGACAAACAACCATTCATGCTCACATTCACACATATCGCCAATTTAGAATTAACCTAACATGGGTGTCTTTGGACTGTGAGAGGAAGCTGGAGTACCTGGAGAGAACCCACGCAGACATGGGGAGAACATGCAAACTCCACACAGAAAGGCCCCTGTTGGCCAGTGGATTCAAACAAAGGACCTCCTTGCTGTGACACAACGGTGCTTAACACCACACCACTGTGCTTAATGCTTGTATTTCCATTTCACTCAAAAGTTAGAGTTCACGTCAGTAGTCATGGTTGCTGCACAGAAAACCCCTAACCCAAAACTGAATGACTTTGCCTTATTTTTAAAATTTGGTATTTTTGCAACACTACTTTTAAATGACCTGATCAATGCTGGGTTCATGTTACATTGTAATACCCAGACAGAGTGGACAAGTGGGGAAAAAAAACTCAGCTTCCAAAGCTGTACATATTAGGAATTTCTAATAGGGACAATGTGTACCATTTGCAAAACAAATGCATATATACCAGAACCTCATTGATACTGGATTTTTAAGACAGATATTGATATTTGGTGATTTAATATCGATAGTTTTTTCTTTCAGACACACAAAACATAAACAAATGCTTGTTAGGTGTAGTTATTTGGGTCCTTACTAAGACAATATGACAGTGCAGTTTAAAAATAATCTCATTTTTTGTCAAACAAGTCATGGATTACTCGTCCTCTGGTGGACAGGCTATGAAACCTCAACACTCATAACATGGTTGAAGGATGTTTCTCCCGTGTCTTCTTTACTTTTTAATTTTCATTTAACAGTCATTACAAATGCCGATACTAATGTACCAGCAAATAGCTAATATAATAACCGATACTTTGGTTGGGCTCTAAAAAACACATACATACAGTACATATGTAAATAGATACACGAGTGCAATGATAGCAAAACAGCTGCAAAGCTCAATAAAATCCAATACCTGATCAGATTCAGCTATTTTAGAAGCAACATTGCACAACTTCATTCTGTCAGCAGGCGAATTAGTGAATTTATTTTCCCCAGTAAAGATTCCCCCAAAATATGACCTCTATATTTTAGTTTGGTATCTGTTTTTGGTGTTACTTGTTATAGATGCTTCTTGCACACTCATCTCAGAGACTAATGCTTGGAGGATAGCTCATTCTCAAAATTACACTGTAACTACATTGTCTGCCATAAGTTGTATCTGTGAATATCATTCCAAATAAGGTGGAGTGAACTTCATTCTTTTGCAGAGAAAGGAAGATGTGTTGTGCTGGCACTCTTCGGATACTTATCCTGTGTACACGAATTACAGTGCCGAAATGACTAATTGCATCTGGTGGACATACTGAATATTTTGTCAACACTGTCAAAACTGAATAACATGAACAGTTTATCAAAGTGAGACACAATGAGATCTTTTTAGTTCACTAATAATTCTAAAATAGTGATGATAAAACTCGTCATAACTACCTCCTTGAATGCTGCAGGTGATACGACAGAGAAATGTGACTTGAGGATATAACCATCACGGCATGAGGTTAATTTAAAGTCACTGGGAACCACGTCTAGAATGTAATTCCACACTTCCATTTGATCCCGTTGAGTCCACCGTCAAATTATTTTTCAGAATGTCCTGTCTACATACAGCATGTTAAATATGCCTGCAAAGACACACGCACACACACGCATACGACAGAGGGGCGAGAAAAAAAGAAAGTGTCCTTGAGCACCTTAAATATCTTTTCCATGAGATGAGCACAGGAAAAAGAAAAAAGAAAAAAGAAAAAAAAAGGAAAAGCCAGCAGCAGACAGCAGCCACAGTCTGCAGGCACTATCGCCTTAGAGACAACACAAGGACATTTTGTTTTGCTTTTGCCAGCTTTCCCCATTCTATTCAAAGTGACAACGAGAGAGAGAGAGAGGGAGAGAGAGAGAGAGAGAGAGAGAGAGAGAGAGAAACTGAGCTCAAGAGGACCAGTGAGGTGAGCAGGTCTTTGGTATGCCCCAAGGAACCACTCTGTGACCTTACAGGATGATTTGAATGTCTTGCCACATTTTGGGTTGAGAGTCTCTTAACCTGTTAAGCCCTAGCCATATTTTTAGCAAACATGCCTAAAAAGCAATTTAATTTAAGATTTGATTTAATTTCATTTAAGACATGTAAAAAGAAAGTAAGGGGTTAATGGGCTTGGGTAACTCTTTTATTACCCATATTTTACCATCACTGTCTTTGTATAAAATATTCCATGATGATTATAAAGATGTTAGACCAGGTTTAAGAATATAATTCAATGAAATAACCTCAAACCTCAAATCTATTAGATAATCATACGTCCTTAAGAATAAGGCCTTAGGAATGTTCCTACATCAGCAACCTTTTCGTTCATAAAAGAAAACAGAGGGCTTCTGTGGGTACTTCAGCTTTCTCTTCAGCTTCAATAAAATGACCTCAAACCTCAAAGTAATTTCTTTTCTGTATATTTAAGCTTTGATGCATTCTCAGAGGCATTGCAAAGTTGATTAAAATGACTAACAGCTATTAGATGTTCGTGCTTTCTAAGCTTAAGGACCCCCTGAATGTTCCTGCACCGAAGGCAGCAACCTTTTCATTCATAGGATAGTAGTAAACTTCTGTGGGCACTCCGCCTTCCTCTGTCATTGAAATACAAGCTCCACTCATCATTTACGCCTCACTTCTGTTGCCCCCACCCCCCCACCCCCGCAACGCGTGAAGCCTGTTTCCACCACACACAGAGCTTTGTGCTTCATTTCAAAGCATTCATTTCTAACTAATTAGCCTCTCTCTCTGTATCCCAGGGCTCATGGCTCCCACAATTAGATAAGCCCGCTCTACTTTGCTTCAGGAAAAAAAAACTGCTAAGCCATTATGAAATAGATCCGGTTTATATGACTTGTCGTTTCCGCACCGCAAGCGGACTTGCGGCTCTGAGAAACCTCTGCCGACTCGAGATCAAAAGAGGTGGAAAGGGCTTTTGGGGGTAAAAATGAAACGAGCATCAGCCAGTAAAGTGACACTTGCAGCCTCGTGCTGAACCCAATTACTTCCTAATTTTAGTATTCGAACCTTTATGCGCGGTTTCATCTTCAGCAGGGACTTTCACAGACAGCAGAAAATTTTGGACAGTCTATGTGTGATGTCACCCATTAACTTTCTCCAAGCCTTTTTAAAGCCTGCAAAATGGGATTTCTGGGTGCTGGGACACATATTTTTAGACTGAACCATACTTGAAGGCAAAATCCATGATCATGGCTGTTAGCGGGCCATAACTATACTTTTGTCATTTGGCTGTTTGATCTGAGAGTGCTGCTTTTACTTTGTAACTCAGTCTGCTTCTTACTTCTTCTCTGACGTCAGCCTTTATTTTTAGCTACGGGAGGTAAAAAAAAATGTGAAAAGATCTTCTTCTTGAGCAAATCACTTCTCAACTGATGACTTTCCTCATCATGTCCATCAAAGTTGGACATTTTTGGGCACCAGTGTTAACAACAGCGCTTTCGGATTCTTCAAGGAATTGAGATTACGCACTTGGCATTTTTATTCATCTCCAATTAAAGTGTCAAATTACTATTCAAATAAAAACATTACTCCTTTACTTGCTTTTGTAATATACTGACAATAATCCCTGCAACTAAACAGTCATATCGATTGTTGGTTCCTTCTCTGTAACAATGTAGGTGTTACAGAAATAACATTTAGAAGTACTGCCACCCAGAGAGACTAAGAAAGTCCATGTTAGGAGGCTGGTGGGGTTGGGGTGGCACAAACACACCCAGCTTTCAACTGGGAGATTGGATTTTGAGTCTTCTTTGAGCAAAACTTTCAGGCTTTACCTGTTGTTCACTTTGATTTTCAATCACAACTTAGTTAGGTCTAGACACAAACTCAACTTATTTGCTCAGGAAAAGGTTTAGTAGGTTTAGGTAGAGTACTCCAAACTCCAGTGTTACACAAATATTAGACGTCTCCATTTTTCGAGATTCCAGGGTGTTCAGGGTGCGACAAGTTGTCATCGGTGATGACCCCAACCCTAACCCTAATTTTTTTAATTAAATCACTCAACTCACTACACAGATGGTTAGAATTTAACAATGGGTCATAGTGGACCTGTGGACTTGTGAACAGACAGACAGACAGAGGACCACCGGTGCCTTGTTGTGGCATAAGCTCATTGGTCTTTCAGCCAGATGAGCTAAAAATCTGCTATGTAGCCCACTTAGACTGCAGAGCCCACTATTTAACCCTTTGATTACTTACAGATTATCATATATGATATAAATTCTTTGTCTAGGAAACTTTAAATGTGCTTAAAATTCAACTGCCTTCAGCTAGGGCCAGGCCTGCTGTTTCCCCCTGCTTAACTTATGCTAAGCTAACAGTCTGCTGGCTGTAGCCATCGTACAGAGTGGTATCAATATTTTCATCCAACTCTTGACATGGAAACAAATTTGTGATTTCTGACTTGACATTTGTGACAATTCTCTACAGAAATGTAGCTTGAACTAAACTGTTAGACAAGCAGGCAATACAGACTAGTGTTAGAAAATATCTCTCTAGGGGGCTCAAAAAGAGAGAAAACCGATGACTGTTAAGCTTCACTCTAAGTAGGTTTAATCTGTATTTCATGCTCCCAAATGTCGTAAGACAAAATGTTTAACATAAAATCACCAGATAACATCCCAACGTGGCCCCAAACTGATGTGGGAAAGAGAACCGGCTTGCTCACCATGACAGTAGCGGTTTGTTCATTCTCAGGCAACAGCTAAGTGATCAGAAATCAATGAGTCATAATGTACATTTTTTTTTTTATCTTGGACCATTCTTTTTCATAGAATTTTTTTTCACAGAAAAACAATAAAAGCAATAGCATCTGTTTTATAACACAACATCAGCAGCCATTATTTTCACGCCATTATTCACTCAGCTCCCCATTTGATCATTTCCCCTAATGTTTATGTCATGCAATCCCACTGAAATTCTACGCGTCCTCATGTGTTGAAAATAAAACGACGATGATTATGATGAAAGTCGTGCTGTCATTAAATGGAACCTTTTGAGGCAAGCCCACAAATCCATCAGGGAGTGTAACTGGGGCTGTGGGTGGAGGGTGGCTGCTGCTGTGGGTGGTGGAGGTGGAGAGGGGGGTGGGGTGGGGG
>VVAS01093807.1:9978-21754 GCA_015103295.1 Ptychochromis oligacanthus | reverse complement strand
GGGGGGGGGGGCACCGTCAATAAAGGTCTCAGACAGCAGCAGAACCGATCGTAGCTCTACTTAAACGCTGGCCTGGCTCTCACTGAGGATTGGTCTTTAGCTTAACACAATCAAATTTGTCCACAGTGAGGAAGTCATTAATTCTAAGTGGACCATTCATTTAACATTGTTAGGAAGCAGAGAGCCAAGAGTCCCTTGGCATTAGCAATGTGTGTAACTCCAATGAAGCTTCACCACAACAAACAACCACTAGATTACAGTTCACTCTAACAAGCTTACACGCTGCAAAAAAACAAACAAACAAAAAAAAAAACATGTAAAAACATGCATTTCTACTAAAGAGAACTTTCCGCAGTGATGCTTCATGGAACTACTATTTATTTGCCTTTGTGTGCTTTTTATTTATTATTGAGTTCATGTTCACATTGACAACTTAGAAACAACCAAAACATTTTTGTATTAATTTATTTTCTCAGATGTCACAAACGGCTCATGCAGAAATAACTGCATACATACAGTAAAATGAAAAAGGCATTGTCCAGGTTTACATCCTGCAACCCTGTGTTGTTCTCTTTTCACATGTTATATGTGCCAGTTAACCACTTGAGCAGTGCCATAACCGTGTGTGTGTGTGTGTGTGTGTGTGTGTGTGTGTGTGTGTGTAGGCTGGCAGTCTTCCACAGTTTTCTGTCACACTGTAATTGCAAAGTCAGACTCACTTTTTAAGTTATCCAGTCACACCTTAACAGTTTAAATCAACTCTCTATTTCTTTTTCGCTCTGTCACATTACTAAAACTAACAATGCTCCAACTTTTATCACTGTAACCTACGCTTCTGCCAGACCTGGTGTATAGCAAATTAGGGTTTAGCATCATGTGAATTCACCCTGAACCGTTTGTACTGGACTTTTGTATGTTGTCCATACAGTTACTTTCAGAACTCTGTCTCCTACTGACTGGAAATTATTGGCAGTGCATGCATTGTTACCTGTAGCATGCTAGCAGGGTTAGCCTTGATAGCTGGATAACTTCTGTGGCACCCATTTTTACCCAACTCATATTAGTGCTCACAGAGTGTCTCGACCACACTGGAGGGGGCGGCTGTCTGTTGACTTTGATTTGTTGCCTTCTTGACAATTCCATCTACTAGGAAAAAACTGAAGTGTGACCAGAATTTCCAAGTGGTGGGTTGACGATAGAAGGGAACAGGAAGAAAGGGAATGCAGGGATCGTGACATCCAGTATGCCTTCACATGTAACAAGAGCTTTGTCACTGATGAGTCAGTTATCCATGTCAGTTTTAGACTACTTAAGTGACTAGTTAAGTAGTCTAAACTTAACTTGGACTACTTGATGACTGGATTGAGTTTATGTGAAGAAGCTTGTTAATACATAACTAGCATTAGCCAGACATGTACTTTCACAGTTCAGATGATACTACTTCCATGTGCTGTATAGCATTTTAAAACAACAGAAGTTGACCCAAAGTGCTTGACAGGCACGCTCATTTGTAATCGAGGTCCCCAAGAACCCAATTACAAAACACGGAACTCACATAAACAGACAACATAATAAAGATGATAATTCGAAAAGAAGTCAGTAAAGAAGAATAACAACATAACTAAATTCTAACAATGCTGAAGACAATTTTAAGAATAGCCAAATAAAAGAACAGTCGAAAACGTTTACAGTAAACTTGACCAAACTATGAGGGACCTCAGACTTGACTAAAACTAAGTGAAAGTGGGTAGGTCTTTAGAGCTGATTTAAAATTGTCAGTTGTTGAGAAGGTTCTTATATGGGAAGGCGGGGTATTCCAGAGCCTGGTTGCAATAACAGCAAAGTTATGACCTCAGTGACCTGGAGGCAAAAAATCTGTAATGTATTGTGGAACCAATCTATGGAGGGCTTTAAAAACAAATAATAAAATTTTAAAATCTATTTGAAACTTCACAGGTAGCCAGTGCAGTGGAGTTAAAACAGGAGTGATGTGCTGTATTTTCTTTGTACCAGTTAAGAGTCAAGCAGCTGCATTTTGAACCATCTGCAATCGAGAGAGTGGAATTAGGCGATCCTATATACAGGGAGTTGCAGTAGTCCAGCCGAGAGGTGATAAAGGCTTTAGCCAGTTTTGTCAGATCATTCAGTCAAAGAGGTTCTTCATGGGTCACTGATAGGTTTGGGAGGTAGATAAAACTGGGTGTCATCAGCATATCAGTGATAGGGAATTTTGTATTTGCTGAAGATAGAGCTGAAGGATAACAATGAAAATAAAAGAGGACCTAAAATGGATCCCTGAGGGATGCCACAGTTAATGGAAGCTGGAGATGAGGAGCAGTTTCCTGTTTGGACACTAAAGGTTCTATCTTTCAGATGTGAGGAAAACCAGTATAGAAGTTGAACCCGCAGACCAACTTCATGCTCCACATGTTTTAAAAGAAGGCCATGGTTGATTGTGTCAAATGCTGCACTGAGGTCCAGCTACACTAAAATGGTACAAGAGCCAGAATCAACAGATAAAAGGATATCATTATACACCTTAAACAGGGCAGATTCTGTATTGTATACATGCTTTAAGTATTTAAGTAGGGAGAGACTTGGGAGAAGGCAACTTATTTTTAAACTCTTGGCAAGGAAAGTTAACTTTGATATGGGTCTGTAGTTATTAAGGACATCTGGGTCAAGAGACGTGGAGGCATTATGTCTAGATGACAGTGAGCTTCATGTGTGAATTTTAAATATATAAACACAAAGCGGTCCAACACATTACTACTGTTAATACTGGAAAAATGTCTTCTATTAGCTGGCTAGCTAGCTACAACCTACCATTGCCCTCTGTGCCGACATGATAGGCTGTCTTAGGCTGAAGTTTGGTTGGTGATGCCTCCCCTTTCCCTACATACCAATATATTTTATGTATACGAGTGGGTTTTCATAATATGACTCATTGTGCTCTGCCTCTATAAGGTACACACTGAAAATTTTATGTAGCACTACACCCCTATTATAAAGTGAGAAATAGGTAGAAACAACCAAAAGGAAAAACAAGGTGTGTCTTTAAAATTATTGTTACAAGGGGTTGTTGCTGTATGGCTGCACTCATGTATTTTGTGTTCATCCTAAATTCAAAAACAGTATATTTGTTCAACCGGAGATAAGATGTAGAGGCTTAATTTCCCACAGTGACCAAAACAAAAATCTGCCTCTCTGTGAGTTTTCAACCAAAATGTATGAAAAATTCATATCACTTTAAAAAAAAAATTCTTTGTTTCTACTCTCCCTCAAGCATGAGTGTTGTAACGATTTAAAAATTTCTTAAAGCTTAGTGTGACGTTGGTTTCGAGTAATGATTTGGGATGTTATCAGTGCAGAGCAGCAGGGTAAACAGCAGCACTATCTCCAAAAGGTTAGCCATATGTTAAATCAGTAGCATGGGAGGTGAGGGAGAACAGCTGCCCACCCCGGTACCACAACCCCCTTCCACTGCTATCTCGCAACTCGTGCACAAAATTATACACACACTTTGCTCTACGTGTACAGATAGTGCTCACTGTGGCTGGACTCATTCTCCTGTGTGCTTGTATGCCAAAAATAATACACGTTCAAATGTAACTTTCCAGCGTTTTGCACAAAGAGGCACTCGCAGTCATCTGGAATGTGAAGCATATTTGAGGCTTGCGGGGTGACCGTGGTCTCACCATGCAAAAATGGCAGACACACATGTGGGCGAGACATCTGGAAAGCTGAGCAGACCAGTGATCAAAATCAAGCCAATGTGTAAACAAAACAAGGCGTCTATGCAGTATTAGCTGGCCAGCTGTCAAGATGAAACTTGTGTAAATTAGTCTCTTTCTTGCCATTTCCATTTATTTATTTATTTGTAATATAGGGAAAGACATATTAAGAATTACACTAAACAGAAAGCAGATTTAATGACCATTTTTATACTCTGTGTTGGGACACAGTGTGGGCGACGGGGAGCATTTTTGTGCAATGATAATATAATAATCACACAGACTTTGCACAAAATGAATACCATGTATAATTACTGTGATGCTGCATGTGTGTATAATCATACTGTTATCATGGAATTGTCTATCATGTCCAATGTTTTCACAGATGATTATCTAATTGGCATACAATTTCACACAGTGGAAAGCTCAAAGACTCCTATTATGCACCACTGCTTAATTAAAGTCGCTTTTCGCACTCATGAAATCCTGTCACAAAACCCCTTTTCACGATTCCTACATGCAGTCCTCTCACACATAATTGTATTATGGAATGCGTTACATTGTCCCGCTTTAATTCACCGCCCACGGCTTACAAATTGTGAAACAAAGACTCGATTGTACGGGACTCGGTGCTTTCTCAGTTTAGCTTTGTGACGGCGCAGACTCAGTGATTACTTCCTCGATAGGCTGAAACTCATCCGATCATCTCGAACATCAAAAGTCTAGAGCCAAAGCTTAAGCAATAGGAGTCCCTTCAGAGGACAAAGGCATGCTGTACTTTTGAAATGCACATTTTGCAGTGCCGCTTAATACTGAAACGAAATGGCACAACCACTTTGATTGGTTGAAACAGCTCAGAGAGGTTTCCTGCAAATCCCTCATATTTAGGTACATAATATGAAACCAGTGTGGGAATGGAGGGTCCCGCCTGTAACAATAAAAACTACTAGATAAAGAAGTAATAAATGTGAATACACTGAATAGCATTTGCATATATATATATAATTTGTGGTTGATTTCATGAAACTGTCATGGATTACAACTTTAAGCTGATAATTTCCATGCCTCATTACTAGGGGATCAAAAGAAAACCCTTTTTAATTGTCCCGCTGTTATTTCTGCTTAAGTTTTCCATGGCCCTATATGGGATGACTGTTATTTTTCTGCAAAAGAAAATGCATTTAACATCCCTGTTAAAAAATTCTCTCTGAGTTACTTTTAGGCAGTTTTGGATGCTGACAGAAAAGGGGAAAAAAAAAAAAAGTCCCCCAAGAAAACAGACTCCACCTCTATGCCAATTATCCGATCCTGTCTACAGCACTCCAGCGAGCAGCAGATAATGTAACAGCTTTGCCTCTGTGTGCCTGTTCCATCACCACTGCCGACACCATCCACTGCAAAACGCGCATCTGGCACCTTCACATTCACCACTTAGCTAAATTACATTACTTCTAGCCTAGTGCCTCTAACAAGGTGCTCTGTGTATTTCGCTAGCTGGGAAAACAGAAAGAGAACATGGCAAGAGACAAAGAAGTAGAGTAGCTAACATGGTGTTAACAATTGCTCAGTGAGTTCCTCTGCTTCCCATTACACACACTTTGCACCTTTTAACCTTGTTAGCGGGCCACGGCAGCGCGCCGCCCCAGAATGCTTGTTCCGTAATTAAGGGTGGCTCAGGTGCTAGATTTATGGAGATTTGCAGGCCTGTGATTAAAATTGAAATTTAATTCTGGTAATCTGGCAGAGGTGAGGGAAGAGGAATATTGAATGTGAAGGGGGAGGGAAGGACGGTTTGGGTGGTTGGCTAGCCACATATCAGTGGGAGATACTTCACACAGGCTGTTCAAACATGGACTTAAAACAGGCTTATCTCCCAAAAGGTTAATGAGGAGCGGCTGGCTGCGCTTGTTACAAACGCACAACAGAGGTCTCATCTTCCACTGCACGGCGGCGCGTCAGTCACAGAAATACTCGCATGCATACACACACACACACTCACTGGATAAGCTGCAGGCATCACAAGCCCACAGCCTCACTGACAGAATTCTCGTTTCCAATAACATCCTCAGACGACTTAATTACTTTTCCTTTTGATGCAGCTCACAAGAATAAGCGGAGTATAGATGGAATCTCTCTTTTATCCGTCCGTGTCTCTCTCTGTGTTTCTCCCTCCTCGGTGATAACTGATAATTTAGTTGTGGCATTTCAAATGGCTGGCCATGACTCTGAAGTCCATTTCCCTGAGTTGTAATACAGTCTATTGAGTACACAGGGCTCACAGGGCAGGTTTGGTGACAGTGTGTGTGTGTGTGTGTGTGTGTGTGTGTGTGTGTGTGTGTGTGTGTGTGAGAGAGAATTAGCTCACAAGTACAGATGACACGAAGGCAGCTTTTTTGTCCTGGTGCTGACCCGTGGCAAAAAGGCAGCTAAATGAAGTCAGAGGAAACACGTTTGTGCTTTTGTATCTCTGTGTATGGTGTCAGAGAAAAATAAAAGAAAGGAAACAAAACAAGGCAAAGAGAAGGAAAAAAAAGCTCTTTTGTATGGAGGCCCATACACACACTTGCAGTCGTTTTTGGCGTGCCCTTTGCCTTTTGTGCTTTTCCTTTGTTATCTAACTCCTGGCCAAAGTGAAAGTGTGCCGCTACGTGACGGAGAAATGTTCTATTTTACCTCGAGGTGCTCCATTTACCATTTTGAACTAACCCTTTTATTCCCCGTGTGCATATGCTTTTCATTCCATTGTTGCCCCTAAAATGAATATAGGCTTTGACATTCATTCCCGGGCTGTAAATCATGCGTATCCTGGACGAGCACACACTGCAGATTTATGTTGATGCCACAGAGGTGCATTGTAAATGCAGCGCACTGTGTGAGGCTCAGTGTGTGGATGCCCACCTTGTTTTTCACCTGCAGGGAAGCTAGTGGTTGCTCTATCTTATCAGCACATGGTGGTGTTTAGGCCTGGCAGGGGGGTGTTTATGAATGTGTGTGTGTGTGTGTGTGTGTGTGAAGTCAGGGTTCCCTATATAGTTGCATACAACTATATATTTTAGTAGTCTATATTTATAAAATAAATTGCTATTTTTCTCTGTTATTTTAACACAAAAACGTGTTTTTTTTGGTTTTTTTAATCTTAAAGGAGTAGTTCCACAGTTTAAGAAATGTGCTTATTTACTGTTTAGAATAGAAGATGGATACCCTGTCAAAATAATAAGCTTTATTTATATAACACCATTAAAAATAGAGTTCACAAAGGGCTTTGACAGTTAGGCAAAAGGAGAATAAAATTAAGATGAAGTTGAGATAAAGTCAAAACAGCAAGAAAAAAAAGCATGCAAGATGTAAACCAGAAATAAGTACCAATAAAAGAATATAAGCAATAATAAGTGAAAGAACAAATAATATAAGTCTATAAAAATGTGTTTTCAGAAGTGATTTGGAGGAAATCACGGATTCTGCAAGCCTTATCTCCTCAGGCAGGTCGTTCCCGAGCCGAGGGGCCCTGATGGCAAAAGCATGATCACCTTAGAGTTAAGCCTTGACTTTGGCACAGTCCCACCTGAGGATCTAAGGCTTCGAACTGACTCATTAGGGGGCAATATTCCTGCTATGTAGCTTGGAGCCAAACCCGATCGTGCTTTAAAAGTGATCGGTAGAATCTGAAAATCAATTCTTTTATCATACAAGAAGCCAGTGGAGAGACGCCAGGATTGGGGTGATGTGATACCGTCTGCTAAAACCGGTAAGAAGCTGAGCAGCTGCATTCTGAACTAGTTGGAGGTGAGAGAGTGACTTTTCAGAAAGAAGGGAGTTGGGAAAATAAATGCATGAATAACATTTTCCAGGTTGGAATGTGAGAGAATTGGCTTCGTTCTGGAGATGGTTTTTATTTGGAGGAAGCAGGACTGGACAGCTTTTTTTGATGTGCTGTTCAAAGCTAAGAATCAGTCAAATTGTACTAAAGGTATCACAAAAGAAGAAGACATAGCACTTGAGGAATCCTGAATGAAGATCTAGGGGAGAAATCCGTAACGCTAAACATAGTGACGGTCCCGTTCCTTCCCCCAAAGAGCCAATTAACAGCCAAGATGGGAAGCATTAATCAGTCGTGTTAGGCTCATACATGTACGCAGTAGAGCTTCACAACTGTTTCAAAAGCTGTCATGTTGTGAATCTGTGCACATGTGCTGTAGGAGAATAAAGTTTTTACAATTTTGTCAAAATCTTTGAAGCGGTTTTTATTGAATTTGACTGCTGACTCAAAAAGTGCTGTTTCTATGTCCCAGTGACCATTTAAATGAAAGTTATGACTCTCCTCATTCATTTAGATAATAGCTTCAAAGTAGATGCCCAAATTAGATCCAAGATGGCTGCCAAAGAGACTCACTTTGTTTCCCAAATTTCTTGCAAAAGTCTTCACATTAAAGGGCCGAGGGAACTCTCAGTGGTATTGATGTGATATGTTGGATTGGATAATTTGATTTCTGATTACAACTTTTTGCCATCCAACAGCTGATAAATATCACTGAGGAAATCTAAAACAACAGCTGGGCTTTTGAACCTCATACTACACCTCAGGTGATATGAGCTGATATGGTTAGTGACTCAAAAAAAAAAAGAAAAAAAAAAAAAGTGCTTGATGCCAGCCTATGTTTCAAGACAGTCAACTAAAATAGTATGAGCTACCTTGTTGACTGCTAAAAGGGAGCTGCTGGGTAACTTGAGGACAGTTTCTGTGATGCGTAAAGTTGTAAAATGTGACTGTAATTTATCAAACCTGCAGGGAGTTTAAAAAAAGAACAGTTGCATCAAAATTAGGTTTCTTTAAACAAGGCTGAAGCACAGCTTGTTTAAAAGTAGATGGGAAAATGGCATAGAGTTGTTGCAAATCATTAAAGTACTGGCACAACTGTGTAAGTGACTTAACAAATTACCATCTCAGCTGGTTGCTGTCACTACATACACTATATTGACAAAAGTATTGGGCCACACTCTTTAAATTCAGGTGTTCTCAGTCCAATTGCCACAGGTGTGTAAATTTGTGAAATTTTTTCTCTTCATTCCACGATTAGCTGTAAGTGGTATTGCTGCAAAGTGGCAGACCACATAAAATTATAGAGGGGGGTTGCCGAGTGTGTACTGTGTCACCAGCGCTCTGCTGACTCAGTAACTGCTGAGTTCCAAACCTCCTCTGGCATTAACATCAGCACAAAAACTGTGCTTCATGAGCTTCATGCCATGGGTTTCCATGGCTGAGCAGCTCCTATAGATGTAATGCGTAGGTAGCCCTGTACTTTTGTCCATATAATGTATTTAACATGCTAACTGTTTGATACTACTCACAAGTGGTCATTCATTGTAGCCAGCATTTGTCCATCCATCCATTTTCTTCCGCTTATCCAATTAAGGGTTGCGGGGGGGGCTGGAGCCTATCCCAGCTGTCATAGGGCGAGAGGTGGGGTACACCCTGAAAAGGTCGCCAGTCTGTCGCAGGGCTAACACAGAGAGACAGACAACCATTCGCACTCACATGCACACCTACGGCCAATTTAGAATCACCAGTTAACCTAACCCCACTAACCCACGCAGAAAGGCCCCGCTGGTGGATTCGAACCCAGGACCTTCTTGCTGTGAGGCAACAGTGCTAACCACCATGCCACCGTGCTACCCGCCAGCATTTGTAAACAGGCACATTTACCAATATGTGGAGCTATGTCTTTCAATTAAAAAGATGTCAAAATGCTGAAGAGGATTTTGACACCCAAAAAAAAGTGACCTTGCTCAATTCAGTATGGCGTTACCTCTTCACTTGTTCTGATATGACCGCTGTCTTAGGGCACTGCACATTTGCTCCTACTTCAGGGAATGGGTTTGTGTGCATGTGAGTCAGTCTCCAGGACTTGGCTCTGGTTGCATCAGCATCAGCAGGAGTGGTGGTGCTGGCAGCACGGCGTCTCTCTGGCCGGGTTGGTGTCAGCCACAGAGATGAATAACCCTCTGCTCTCAGCCCACTAAGTAATCCAGCCAATGATGAATTGCTGCTCTCACTGACACCCAAATTGGAATCATTGGGTCCAGGAGCCAAAACTGGGGGAAAAAAAGACAAAAAACAGAGGGCCTCTGGCAGTGGCGTCTAGTCATCTGTTACCATGTCGCTCCTCGAGGCCACACCAGGTATTCCCCTCCCCTCTGTGTGCTCAAGGCCTTCAATAAATAGAAAAGACAAAGGGCCTTTCAGAAATATGTCATGCTGATATCCTTCCGCATCGAAAGGGTGACACCATGATATGTTCTCCCTTCTTTTTAGAGTTGTTCGATTGATATATGTGTCCAAGGCCCTTTAGAATTAAAGAAAATCGTCATGATAGAAGAGCTTTTGTAAGACCATCCGAACGTAGCTTTTTTTCTTTTTTTTTAAAAAGATTTTCTGAAAGAAATGTAAATTGATTTTGAGCTCTTCCTGTAACTTTCAAAAGTCTACAACAGTTTGTGTTTACTTTCTTCTGCTATCCTCAGTGCTTCGCATACTCAACCATTGAATTCAGTTCTTTTTAGCCTACATTCTGCTAGCGGTGGCCTGAGTCTGTTGGCGGCGCATGTAAAACAAATCCCCTAACACAAGAAATGACTTAATGAACTTAATGAGGTTTTCTAATTACAGAGGGAAGTTAGCCCATGTCAAATGGGCCTTTTCTGCCTTCCTTGACATGGATTAAGAGCCAGGCTATTAAAATCCAGCCCTACATTACAACAGAGGAGGGAGTGAAACACAGTCAGTCATATCTGCTGTAATTCTGGCCTACATTTTGAATAGAATGAAGCTTGTATTTTCTAAAGTAGACTATGTGAGCCTAAGGCAGGATCTGAACCACCTCTTGAAACCTTCTCAGGGACAGTGAGTGGGAAATAAAACAGGAACAGAATTGTGTTAGTGTCTGAACTATAAAGGCCATACCCTTCAGATGAAGGGGTTTAATATACGTTATTATTCTGCATTATATAAAACTTAGAAGTTTGGACTTCTGCCATTTATGTCTTTACAAATCTTCTTTATTCTTCAGTTTTTTTTCTCATTGATGCTTTTTCTTTTTTTTCCCTCTCCTCATTCTGTCTGCCTGTCTCTTCAACCCGTCCATGGCAGGGAGGATGATTTACTTTGTCATCATTAACACATCAAAAGAGCCAAGTGTGTATTTCAAAGTCATCTGATAACTGATACTCTTTAATGGCGCACTGGAACAGTAATTAATTTCAAAAACATCCCATTTATTTGTTCTGGAAGTGAACGCTCCCGCCAAAGCGGCATAAATCCTGTCTATTCCTGCAGCTCAAATTAATTTACGTGTTGCGTCTCCTTGCATCTTTTGAGAATTTAATTATCTCAGCAAACAGGCTCTGGGTGTGTTGAATATACATTCAATCAGCAGAGTTGTGGTAGAGCCAGTGCAGCATAGAGACATGTTGTTTCACTCTGACTCCTCCTGTGCCATTCCAGGCATTCGCTTGCCCCAAAACGGAGACAAAAACTTCAAAAAAGAAAAGAACATATGTAACAAAGATATTAGTGTTGAGTGTATTGCAGAGGCAGACTCTGAAAGCCGCCCGGTGGAGCCGTCTATTCTAGAAGACTAGAGTCCCTGTTAGCACACTTGATCCAAGTCAGTCCAGAAGCCTCAGTGCTCTGGATTTGTTGGGAAGCTTTTTTGAGAGCTTTTGAAAAATGGGAGCTGACCCACTTACATGACAGTCACCCTGTGATAAATGACAGACGGATGCAGACCAGTGATCACACTGTGACAGCCAGGACTGACCTGCCTTGACCCTAACATGCTTCGTCAGTTGACATTCAGAAAGGAGAACACTGCCGTTGCTATCTTTGCTGTCAGAGTGGAGGCTTGGAAGGTATTTATATATCTGCGAATGGTGGACTGATCATGTTGGGATAAGATAAATTGTTTCAGCTGCTAGGTGAGCATTTTTGATTTTTGGGCTGTTTGGACTAAGGCTAAAATATGTCTGATATGAATCTTTTACATTTT
>VVAS01093757.1:0-14517 GCA_015103295.1 Ptychochromis oligacanthus | reverse complement strand
ATCATCTGGCAGACCTGCGGCGTACTGTTCTCAGCTGTACTGCTGCCATGTCCAAATTAACCAACTCCACACATTCTGCTGCCATTGAAGCCAGACGCTTCATCCCCACCTCCCACCTTCTTGCTCGCTAGCTGAAGAGTTATGGGATAGCAGGGGTGCAATGACTTGTTTGCAGGCCTTCTTCTTCTCTCTTGCCTAACAAGCAGATGTGGCTGAAAACTGATGTTGATGTCATGGGCATGCACGCTACATTTGTTTTCAGTGGCACTGGAACAACGTTTTGATAAAGTAAGGTTGGACTTCCTGCAGTGTGTACTCCCTGATTTAGAATTTCTTTAAACTGACTGGTTATTACGTTTTAACTTACCTTAAAAGTCCTCACTTTGTGAAGGAATTTCCCCTCATCATTTCACACAGGAGGTGTTTCTGCTGTGTTACTGTCATTAGAAGAAGAAGGCGCTTGCAGCTTTTGATTTTAATGCCTGATGCAATAGTGTGGAGGAGGAATTTGAAGGCCTTGCAATGGTCTTTGTGCACAAAATAAAATGGCCCAGGCTTCAAAGCCATATTTATTAAGGCTGCCTAAGCATGGAAATCAGTACCAGATGTGAGAAAAAAAATTGCTAGAGAATCCCCCCCTCCTCTCCCCTTCCCTCCTTCTGTAAGCTCTGAACACAGTGGATCAGCCCAGTTTCTTTTCAACTATCAGGCTCCAGTATTTCACACTCCCACTTAGCAGACAACCATATAAAAGCACAATAACAAATGCATGTCCATACACAGATGACTAACCCTTCCACAGCGCCAACCACATCCAGACACATATCTGCTTGTGTGATCTGTGTGCTCTTGCCAGTGATGCATGCTTACCGGTAGTTGCCTTTCTTGCTAAGCTGTTCCTTGAAGTGGCCCAGGGTGAGGCAGTGGGTCTTCATCATGCTGCGATAAGGAATTTCCTCGCCACAGAAAAAGTAGGTGACTACCAGCTCCTTAGACCTGAATATGCAAAATGAAAATTGTAAAACGGAAAACTTGCTCATTGTCAGTTGGCTTTAGCACAAAATTAAAAATCCACCACATTCAACAACAAATGTACGAACAGGGCGGATTACTTTGAAGAACCAGGGGTTACTGGGCAATCTGGGAGGGAGGTAGAATTTCATATTTAATCCTAATTTAGTATTAAAAAAAAAAGTTTGCCAAGAGGAGTTCAAAGACAAAGCTATGCTGACTCACGACATCTCTCTAAGAAGGGAGGAGAAAGAAAATCTGGGAGAAAGAGGGTGAAAACTCATAAGCGAGGGAACGATAAAAAGAAATGAAGAATGAAATCTTGAAAACTAGAAAGTAACTCAGAAGGAAATAAGAAGTGAGCTTTAGAAACAAAGGATTTAGTAAAAGTATAAGTAAAAGAACCCGTACTCGTCTGCTTGGACTCCAGGGCTGGCTAGAGAGCTGCCCCCTGTTGGGAAGGCAGCTGCCGGGTGGCTCCTGTCTCTCTGAAGGCTGCTGGCAGCATTTGAATGCCTGTGAAAAATCACAAGATTAATGACTAATCTATACTCGTATCAATACAACGAGAAACAACTGGACTTCCCTTACAGTGTTTTCTGTTGTGGAAAATCAAATTCACAACTGTTTTGTCTCAAAGTTCTCCTACCTTTGTTTTGGTGGCTTGGAAACCTCTTCTAGTCTGCGGCAGGCCTCTTCTAGCTGTGCCAGGGTGTTGGGAGGGGGTAGGGGTGGCATGGCTGGGTCCTGAATGAAAGGGTGGCCTGGATGATGGCCACGGAGGTGAGCCCCATTGCCGATGCCGCCTCCACCCCAAGAGGAGGAGGAGGTTCGAGCAGGTAGGGTCTTGGAGTCCAGCGGGTTGGACTTCTTTAGGCCTTGAGTGCTGTAAAAAAAAAACGATTAGTATCTTGAGCTGAGGACTCAATATCCTTTTCTACAGACGACTCTGTGGCAATGTCACAAAGACACTTACCTGTGTGGCTTGTGCTTGCCCTGCCTCTCACTCTCTAGGATCCACTGCCAAACATTCTGAGAGCGGTCGGTGGCAACTAG
Source organism: Ptychochromis oligacanthus (assembly GCA_015103295.1). Classification (NCBI taxonomy): domain Eukaryota; kingdom Metazoa; phylum Chordata; class Actinopteri; order Cichliformes; family Cichlidae; genus Ptychochromis; species Ptychochromis oligacanthus. The sequence continues at coordinate 12,450 of VVAS01093757.1, read as the reverse complement.
GGGAAGGCGTGGTGAAGACACGCCCTCATCGGAGGCCTTCACTGGCCGTTTGGACAAAGTGCTGCAGCGACTGAAGGAAAAAGACAAATCAGGATTAGAGAAAGAGCAGCTTTACCACAGTGAAAGTTTAAGGGATAGCTTATAAGCTGCACTCACGCAGGTGTGAAGTCGGAGTAATTGGCGCCCCCTTGAGGGCAGAGGCACTGCACACGCTGAGCCGCCTCGGCCTCGATTTGCTCCTTGGTCTTTGGCCCAGCGTGGTGATGGTGAATGTAGTGGTGGTGGATGTGCTTTGTAGACTGCCTGCCTGTCATCAGCACTTTGGAAGCCCCAGGATAAGCACCAAAGAAGGGCCCGTGGCCAGAGGACACCATAGCGCCCGTCCGGTCAGGGGAGCGTGAGCGTGGCGACTGGCGAACCACTCCTGGTGACTGGCAGCCAGGTGTCTTGAGGACACGTGAAAGGTGCTCGTCTAGGATAGCTTGAGGATCTTCCTCACATTGGCTAGCAGATGGGAGAAGGGGGTGTTGGAGGGAGGTGCTGCTGTTAAGGTCGATGCCCTCCTCTCTTTCCTCCTCCTGGACAGGCAAAGAGACATTTTTAAAATTCAAAGCAACTGGCAAAACATTCATACAGTCACATGTGGGAAATGCAGCCAGCAGAGAAACTCATGTCTCAGCTTACACCAACTTATATCTATCGTTCTCTGAAGTCAGTGAGAGCAAACGCCTGGATAACTTGATTTGAGTTTCCTTTTTGCCGCACTGTTATCTTCGCTAACAGGCTTTGGGTGCGCTTCATCTATAATGCAGAGTGTGCCTGTGCTGCACAAAGAGACTGGCACTACACATATTCAGCAAACGTGCCACTGGAGAGTAACTAAGTGCTAACTATTTGAAGGAACTTCAAGTGTGTCTAGAAACATAAGTTTGAAAGTTCCTCCAGATGAAATGCGGGAGGACATGGAGGAAAAGGAAAGAAGCAGCTAAACCAAGACAGACTTTAAATCCCTTGGTCTGTACCCTGTTCTTCGACATGCTCAAACTGGAGTAAAGGCTTTTGTAGTGCAGCACATAACCATTGCCTGAGCTAACTTGGATACGAGTTAGAATTCCAAATAGCAGCCATTACTAACTTAAAGTCAGTGGAAGTGTCAGACTACTTAGAACATTTTTGTGAGCATCCATACCTCCTGGATCTGCTGGAGCCTCTCCTCCAGTGAGCTCATTGTCTCCTGCTCTCGCTTCAGCTTCTCCAGCCGGGTGATGAGTTGGGCAGCGAAGGCTGAGGGCTCAACAGGGGTCATCTCCTTAGGCAGCCGGTGTGTCCTCTGCAGGGTAAACAACCCAGAGAGTAGGACACTTTAGTGTGTGTGCTAGTGTAACTACTTAGTGTTTCTGATGGATGCAATATGGTGCATTAATCCACTGCCCTTGCCCTAATCCTATCTTGTTCCAAAAATCCTGCTACTATTCCAAAAGGCCTAATCCACACGCCCTTGCCCTCGAGCTAACCTGAACCTTCTCCGCTGCCCATCCCTCCCCAGATCTTCTCATGCCCAGTGCCCTTGGCAGTGCCAGGCTGCTGGGCAAGGGGGAGAGAAGGGGGTTGCAATGGCGGGGTAGCAGTTGGTCTCGCTCGGAGGGGAGGCCCCCTGCCTGCACCCTCTGTAGCCCGACCAAGCCATCAGCTAGGCAGCCTCTGAAGTCAGCACACTTCAAAGGGCCCTTGTCAAACATCAAACGCACACTAGGGGTGGGAGGGACATGCGGCTTTAAATCTCCGAATAAAAGCCAGATATCGACAGAGAAGAGAGAGTGAGGAGAGGAGAGGGGAAGAAAAAGGGAGACGGGACAAAATTAACAGCACGAAAAAAGGAAAAGAGGATTGAGATGTGCATTCGTGAAGTGGCAATGGTGGCAGAGAGAGAGCAAGACAGAGAAGGAGGGAAGCGAGGGAGGGAGAGGATAGAGGAGTCAAATACTGGGAAGATCTGAGGGGAAGTAGTAATTTATTTCCCGGCTGCATGCAGGGCAGCTCAGAGGTACTCTAGTCACATTATCCTCCTTTTTCTTTAACTATATGCGCCGGCTTCTCTCTCTCCCTTTCTTACTTTTTTGTTATTTGGCACACTGGCTTTCTTGATTTTGACTCTTTTTTTGTTGTTCCTCTCATCTCTTTGTAGACACGATGAAGGGAAGAAGAAGAAAGGCAAGCGGAGCTGCTGGCAAAGGAGCGCCAGCCCTGCACGGGGCCCCCGCTGCCTGGGGCTGGTGCATCATGGGAGACAGAGCCATCTCCAAATCAGGAGGGAGACATTAAAGGAGTGCAAGTGGGAAAGGAAAAGAGAGAGAGACCGAGAGAGAAAAAAGACAGAGAGGAAGAGAGAAAACTGGGGGGAACAGACATTACTGTCAAATGCATGCACAAACACACACACATATACCTGTGTTTGGATATGGAGACAAAAGAATTTAATATTTATTTTCTTGCCTCTTTACCTCCTAACCTCCGTCAATCTGTGTTGACCCAGTTCCTTAAACCGTTTCACAACAACTTCAGCAGGTCAAAAAAAAAATCTAGAATTCAAAGAGCATACACTATCTGACCCAAATACCGATGGGACAAGATATTGGTGTGCGAGTGCATGAAACTGGAACTGAATAGTGATGTGTCTCCTGTTCACGTGCTGAGATGTAAACAGTAGTTTCGGTAGCCATTTCAAAGAGCAGTGTTAGTGGTGAATTTATTGTTACTGTTAGCACTGTCTTCTACCAATGCTACAGTCATTGCTATTTCAGAAAACATATCATGATGCTCTGTGACCTACAGGGACAGATAGAGTTTATATTAACAGCCCCAGAGAAGTGACTCTAGATGGGAGAAGAAGGGGGGCTTGAAACAGCAGAAGAAGAAGTGAAGTGGTATGCAAACCCTGCCTTTCATTTACTCTGACTTTTATGTGAAACCAGCAAGGGAATGAAATACAGTATTCTGTCACAACAGGAGCTCTGAAAATAAATAAATAAATAAAATAAAGTGCAGCTCCTTGAGGGAATCAGGACCCAGTTGTCTGTCAGTTGTGTAAAAGTTTGAGTTTATCGGATTACAAAAAAGGAAACCCTGAGACAGGAAGCGAAACTTAAGGAAGCAGGACTTACAGGAAAGTGGGGTAGCGTAACCTGGCCATTGATCTTGACGCTGCGGTGCATCTCTCGCTGAAGCTGCTTCTTAGTACCCAGCTTGTAAGGAGGTATTCCATCTCTGTAACACAAAAGGATAGCACATTTTTATATTTGTTAATAAAAGAGAATGAAAGACCACTCAAAATGACCTTATTTAGAGGTAACTGACTATAATCATCCATCCAGTGGATGTTGTTTTGAATGTTCTGCTGCTACTCATCACGCACATCACACTACATCCACATCAACCACTAGTGCATTAGGAGTATTAGCCAGTCTTTGTGGAGAAAAAGCCCTTTGGAGGCAGTTCATCATGGAAGTTACCGACACAGCACCACCCAGAAATCACCCACTGGGCACAGTACTGCTAAATCAAAAGGCCAGGGAACCCTTGAAGCCAAGGCAAATAAAAAAAAAACACATAACAAAACACACCAGGACAATGGCAGGGATATGCTAAACATCTCACTGTAGGCTTCAAAAGAAGAGCCCCACTGATAAGATTACATTGGCTCGTGTCAGCTCTGACTGTGGTTATTTAAAAGGCAGAAGAATTATCGCTAAACTGAGCAACTGGTTAAGAGTCAGAAAGTACAACAGAATAAAGCAGGCGAGCGAATGCTGCTCAAACGCTGTTGGCTGTGTAACTCTGACATATTAATATGAAAATAAAGATATAGCCAGAAATGCTAGAAGTCTCGGGACAATTAGGCATTTATTCTGGGAATCTCATCCTCCATTTTTCATTCTGTCTGCTTTTCCAGTCAGTTGCCACTTAAGCTGGGCCAATTATCTTGGCCATTTTGGCTGCTCAGAAGTGCCTGACCTAGCCCAAACGCTACTTTTTCTGCTGCCTCTTTGAAATCTCACACTCATGCACATATGCACCCGCTGCCATCTTCGTTTGGCAAGCGCTCTGCTGTGAGCCTCTGATCTCAGCAACATCAAAAGGCTGGTTTGTAAGATAAGGTAATGTTTGAAGTTGGTGCTGCAGCATTCCCCAGCGTCCAAGTAAATCCATAAATAAGATATAAGCAAAAAGAGAAAAAAAAAATCCCCCTCCCACCCCATCTTCCACCCCCTTCCAAATCCTTCTCTTCTTGTTCTTTATCTGGGAAATGAGATTCAAATTTGCAGTGTGTCTTTTAACCACTATAAAAGGACTCACTAATCAAATTGTTCCCTCGAATGAGAACTGGAGAGAGACAAGAGCTCAGGACAAGGACGGGAAAGATCTCTGTGTCAAAGACCTTGTAGAGAACTATTAAAAGGATATGACTTTGACACATGGTGCTGTTCAACAATTAGTCTATTTTTTCTTCTGAGCAAGATTTTCAGTGTGACACTGTCAAGAAGAATCGTACAGTGAAGCCAGGCTGCCGATATCACCTGTGTTCCAGCAAGCTTCTTGTAAGAGGGGCCCTTGAGACTACAAGCCATCATCCCTCAAGGCGCAGGAAGAAACACAGGAAACTCTTCAAAAGTAAAACTCAACAGCCCAGAGGAACTCGTGAGCTAACAAGAACCCCCAAATTAGCGGCAAAACATCCCAAACAAAGCTTGCCAACTTCCCCCTCGCTAACTATGTTTTTACCAATCCAAACTGTCCCCACCCCAGCAAACCATGGGACGGCTGGGCGCTTTGTCCAGGTTGGGGAAGAGAAAACAGCCGTAGACTCTTTCATGGTTTCATGGGCCCTTACTTTATGGGGATCTCCTATTCAGTTGTGCAAGTCATTTTCAAAGCAGCCAGCCACCCTCTTATCCCGCTAAGCTCCCCTCACCTAACAATAGGCTGAAAGCGATTCAGTTAAGCCCTTTATACTCCGTGCACTTTATTTTCTCACTCCCTTGCACTTTGAGCCTCACCACTCCTGCTATTGGCTCTGGAGGGTGGAGGAGAGAAGCCGTGGAGGGCTGGGAGGTGATTTTTTTCGGGGGTGTCCCTGCCTGGCCAGGGGGGTTCCTTATGTCTTGTCCCAAGGTCTAGAAATGAGTAACCCCTGTGAAAGCCTCGCAGACACATGATCTCAGCACGCCACAGAGGCCAGTGGCAGGAAACCGACCCACCATGTGAGTAAGCCTTCTTTCATTTGGTGCCAACATTTTTCAATGAGTTTGTCTTGAGGCCCAAATGGCCATTTCCCTCCCCCTCTCCTTCAGCTCTTCAAAGGGAAAAAGCGATTAGATAATATGAAAAAAACAAGTCTGTTGTGGCAGAAGGGTGGGTGGGATGGATACATATCAACTTTGAGGAAAATGAGGCAATGCCCCCACCCACATCGCGACGTTCTCATTTTTTTTCTCCCTTCTCTCGAGCCTGTAACGCATCAGAATAAACTTCAAAAGGTCTTCAGACATAATGACTTTCCCAGAGTTATCTCCCTGGAGGCCACAGCAACAACTACACATTAATAGAATTACCTGGAGTCAATCATAGAGGATAATTGAAATACATTACAGACCATTATTTCGCAACAGTGCAGTCCCTTGGCCCCAAGAAAAGCTGATTCTGTTGAAGTACAAGGCCAAATATTTTTCTTCACACCCCTACACTTTTTCCTGGAAAGTTGATGACTGAAATCTGGACCAGGCACGTTCAGATGCTGGTGGAAATAAGAATATTCTCAGACTTTTGGCCACGGTCAGCTGAATGGAAATGAGCTTTTTGAAGTTGCTACATCATCTCCAGAGCCAGCTGGGTTGTAAATGAAACCGATCAATTGACTTTTTGATTCCAGTAAAAAAATAAAAAAATAAAACAAAAAAATAAAAACACTTACACGCTACTGTCTGTCATTGACATGGAATCATCTGTCGTGGCATCGCTGGAGATCTCGCTGTCATTGGCACTGGTGGCAGGGGCAAATATGTAGCCAGAGTTGACAAAGTATGGGCTGGCAGGGTCTCCTCGACGGTGGGACCTGTGAATGACCCAGGAAAACATTTGCCTAGTTTTATTGTGATGTCTCTCTAGGTGTGAAGTTAAGACAGTTAAAAAGGTGACACACTTGGATTAGGTTTATTTGCTCTTTTTCCTGCTGTTGTTTATTATATCAGATTTGTAAAAGCAAACGTGCCAGACTGGAGTCTGTCTTTCTGGCTTTCTCTGCAGATTTCTGTAATTAAAGTCACTTTACTGAGAGTTTGGGGCCTGAGGAATGTGACAACAGTGCTATAGATGGAGCTACAAGTTCTCTTTTTCCTGTCCCTTCTTACTCTCACTCTCTCTTTCATGTTCCTTCTCCCTAAAATACAAGGATTCAGTGTTGGGGGGGTGGTTATGGTTGGAGTGAGTGAAATGAGCAGCCTTGCTGTGTGTGAATGAACACCAGCATTTCCCTTCTTTCTCTCTCCTCTCCACCCTTTACTGTTGGCCATACTCCTGCTCTTTTCCACTTTGAAACTCCACTCTCTCGTTCCTTGGAGTGTTTTCTCCTCCATACTCTCCCTCTTCTCTCTCTCTCTCTCTCTTGCTATCATCCAGTCTGGGGCCCCTCCTTTACCGACTCTCCCCTGCTCTCCTTTCTAAAGTCTCTCTCTCTTTCTCTGTCTTTTTACTCTCTCCTGCTGTGTTGCATTCCTGTTCCACTAGTGAAGGGGGTGGACAAGGAAGAGGGAGGGAAGAAGAGGGAGGGGGAACTCTAGCTTTAGAGAAGGAGTGAGAAGGAGAGAGGGAAAGGGGAAAGGAGGGCCCCTTTCTTTATGAGAATGCCTTCTGCCGGCAGTGCTGAGGAGAACCCCAGCATGACTAAAGCCGTAGGCCCCAAGCACAAACCTGACCTTTGGAAGGTCCACGCAAAGAGTCAGGTATTTAGCACAGCTGGGCTCTCTGCACCCCCCGCTCTCTTTCTCCATCTCTTTTCTTTCTTTCATGATCCCCCCCTTCCTGTCTTCCCCCCTTCCCCTCCTCTTGTCTCTCCCTGTCTCTCTCCAAAGCATGCTTAGTCTCTGTCAGACAGATTTTTCTTTTAAAAAGGAGAGATAAAAGTGCTGGGCAGAAAAGAAAGAGGAAGGAAAACACTGACACACACAATCTATGGCAGAGTGGGTTTGGTGGCTGAAGCTGCGGAACTGAGCTGAGGATGTTTTTGTTGTTGTGTTTCTGTATCACTTTGGAGTTTAGTGTTGGAGGTTTCTCAAAAAGAAAAAGAAAAAAGAATCTGTGCAGTGGCAAAATTAGTTCCACATGTTTGAGATGGAAATTGGTTGACCTAAAGAGATGGTGAGGGGCAGGCAGTGGGAAAGGGGGAGAGCGTGGGTGACGGAAGGGCGAAAGAGGGGCTCTCTCACTCCTGCTTTTCTTTTAGTGAAAAACAAGAACGCAGGGGATCACACCAGGAGAGCAGGATATGCCCACATGTCAACAAAACCCGTGCTTATTGGTTCCTAACCCAACATGGTCACTTCCAAGCAAATGAGCAACTGTGCTAAGATGTTATCTGACATCTGCTCACATGAAGGATAAAATCCTTAAGGGAGCCCTTAGGTTGACTTATTGTGCTAAATCAATTAGTTTTGTACACTGTTATTAAAAAAGTCGGGCTTGAGACAATTTTCATCTCAGCTCATTAAATGTTTAGATAACTTGACAGCAAAAGTATGGATTATCTATAAATTGCACTTTTCCTACCAAACCACAAGCCATTGTCAAACCTCTAAGTAATAAGTGCATCCAGATGTGAGGACAAAGTAGTTGAGTGGGAAAAAAAAGTACTCTTTGATGGAGGCTCATGCATAAAATCCACTTTTTGAAAATGTTCCTGGCTTGAAAAGATTTCAGCTGTTGGACAATGTGTGGGACGAGCTCTTAAGATAAAAGCACAAATACTTTCCACAAACAGTTCTGCTTTCATCTCTGACCAAGAGAACAATACCTCCGCTTGGCATAAGACTGACTGCTCAAGTTCTTTTAACTCTCTATTAGCATTTCTCTGGATAAATTCGATTTTGTGACACTAACTCTATGGGTTGAGGAACAGAATAAAGAGAAAAAAAAGCTGCAAAACTTTACAATAGCATCATACTGTTTAACGTAGCTATAACAGTCATGAGGTTTGGTGTCTGAATTCATTCCTGAACCGGAGGAAGGGTTTCAAAGCACAGGAAACTTGAGCAAGCCAGCAGAGGGCTGCCTGCAAGACACCATTTACTTAAAAGGAAGGCTCAGATGCATTGATGTTTTGTACCCACCCCGCCCCTCCACCCCTCCAACCCCTTGACTAACTGCAAGGCAGGAGGGCACAAATATACAGGCATGTTCCTCTGAGACCCTTTGATCAAGTGCCTTTACCTCTCTCACAGGCATTTGTGAAATACCTGCCACATATTCTGTGTACTTTAACTAATGAGGGATCGTGACCACAGTAAGCAATGCTCAATAAAGCAACAAGCTTTATTGAGCTGTAATTACACATGCATGCACTTGTAGGTGGGCGCTGCTCCTACCTGCAACTGTTTTCCAGCACTTCAGCTGCTGTCCGGATGGTAGCAGTAGCCCTCAGGTTTTTGGCAGACAGTCCGACCACAGACCCTAACGTTTTTGCCTTCAGGTCGTTACAACTCCATTCCTCTTCCTCCATGAGAGGAGGAAGGTATCCGCACATCAGTTTGAGACTGCCCAGACTGCCGTGGTTCATGTATGCCGCGTTCTCGCAGCCGGTGCGCACGTATTCGAGGTATATGTCAGAGGTCAAAAACATCTGGTATGCATTCTCTTCCATGTTGGACTGAATTTCCGTCTGTGCTTGGTCAAACATGGACGAGTCTATTTGTTGTTTCTTAATACTATCCCTTATGAAGGCCTTGGTGGCCGGTTTCAGTTGCTTGGCGACAATGCTGTTGTTCTCGATGTACCGCTTGAAAATAACTTTGGCAACTCGCAGCGTTTTGGTATCCTTTAAGTCCATTTGCCTGAAGCCGTTGCAGGCGAACCAAAAGTCCAAAGTGTCCACGCAATTCTCCCGCTCCAAAAAGGTCTTGAAGAGGTGAGCGCCGTCTTGGTCGCCCAGGAGAAAATGCAGAGACTTTGTCCACCGGACTAGAGGCGAGTCCGGGGACGCGCTGCCCTCTGGCTCCCCGAGTCCATCCTCGTTCCTCCGCGGTGTGGAGCCGGGAGGCGCGGCGGCGGCGGGGATATCTTTAACCTTGCTCTGGGCTCTCATTTTGGCAGATCTGCTGGGGTTGTAGCATGACGCCTCTCCCTCTTCCCCCGGTACCGGAGGACGAGGAGCATCTTCTCGGAAGCTACTGCTGATGTGCTCCGTAAGCGCCCTGCTCATGGCTCCAGCTCTGGTTGCCGTGTGAGAGTGCCGTCGTGCCTCCACTGAGCTCCAGCCTAATCCTCCTCACTCTCTAAAAGCAGCGGGGGAGCTTCTCAGCTCCTCTTCACTCTGAAACACAAAGTATTGATCTAATCAAAGCCAGATCCTGCAGAACTTCAAAGAAAGACATCAAGTAAACAGTCCCTTTCAAAAAACCCTCGCCGGGTTCACAGAGAAAGGAAATATGAAAGGCTTTTTTTCGTTTCATTTATCTATTTATAATCTAAATGAGAGATCAACTGCAGCCTACATTCTCAACGTGCATTGATCTGCCACATCAAAACACATTTTACAAGAATAACCATCTCACACAGCCCCACTCTTCACCAAACCGTATTCTCACAACTGTGGCTTACACGTGTTTTCCTAACGAGTCCATGTCACAGGCTTCAACTCCAATTAATTCCCAATCTGTTTCGGACGACCGTACTCTACCCCTTGTCTGCATCACGCACACTCACAGACTCACTTCCACACTTGTCCACACCATCCAAGAAATGTACAGACAAGCAGCATCTGATCTACACTACAATGACCTTAAAACACTGTAATGTACGAGGGGTAAAAAGCCCCGCGGGAGAATCCAGTCGCTCATGCGTAAATGTAAGCGATCAGTCGCCTTAATATCTGCCCAAGAAGGTTATTACAGCACATTATTAAAGCCACAGTCCCGGTAACGTGTTTAAACTACCAACACGAAAATAAACACTTCATATAGGCCTATTTGGAGTAGTAAAAAAAACTCATCCTGTGCCAGAGAGATTTTAATCGGAGCCCGAGCGTAAAAAAGTACACTACAGAGACTGAAAGCGCCGTCACCATAAATGTTAAGCAGCTAAAAGGCTGTTGCAATCATTTACAGTCTTAACAGGCAGTGTGTACGACACCATGCAACCGAAACTAAAATCCAATGGATGAATAAACGAGCGTAAAATAACATACCATCGCAGACAGATCCAAACAGAGTGAAACCCGTTAAAAAGTTAAACTGTTACTCCATTTTTAGTTGAGACGAATACACTCCAAAAACTCTCCGAATAGTAATCCAGAACAAAAATAAAAAAAAGAAGAAGAAGAAAGACAAATGGTCGCGTTATTTAAAGTCGTGCCACATGTGTCCTATCTCGCTGCAACACAAGCGCCGTAGTTTAATGTACCCTGTCCCATTCAACAACTGACCTCAGAGTAGGCAGGCTCAGTCCCTATGTAGATCACTGGGGGTGTCAAAATCTGGAGGAGGCGAAAGAGGAGGTGGAGGGGGGGCTTGTGAAGAATACATCCCACTTTTTTTCCCCAGTCAGAAGACGCACCACCCGACAAATATTCGGTTTTTATCTGGGCTACACATTCATACGCGCGCACACACACATAAGCTTCTTATCTATCTCACCGTATTTCTCGCCCACAAACAAGAAACATAGCCCGCATTTCTCAACTTCAAAGCTCGGCAGCAGCACATCAAAGCGGCCAAGAGAGGGGGCCTGTGGAACAGCTTTCCTACAACTTACCATCCATGTACCCGAGTAGCCTCCCTGATTAGAAAACGTAAAAGTAAAGTCGTCCCAACAACAGGCTGCGCCTATATACAACCAGCCCCGACTCTGCTCCTTGTCCCGTCACACTGGACAGTTTTTGGTTTTTTTCTTTCTTTAAATGCGAATAAAAGAGGAAAGCATTTCCTCTAGACTTTTCTCCTCAGGTAGTGTTTCACGAAGTCATAGCAGGCGGTAGAAATCCTCCGGGCTGTTTCTACACCAACTGGGCTAAAGGTTTAACTGTGGACTTCAAAGTAATGAACCGCCGGCCTGGTCCCGGAAGATACATAAAAACTCAGCGCTCCGTCTTCGCAATAACCAACAAAACAAAACAAAATAAAATGAGTAAGAACACAGATAGATAAGTGGGAACATCTGAAAAGCAAAGCATATATTTTATCCTGTTGCTCTTAATCAGCAAACTTTAGCCTTTAGACGTTTATTAAGGCTTAATAAACTTTTCTAGACGGGGACAGGATTTAGTTGTGTGCCAGGACCTTATCAAAGACGAGCAATCTCGAGCCAACTCCCCGAGGCTTTGGAGCTTGAAGTAAGTGATCTACCGCGCCAACAGCGTTATTCTCACAGTCTGTCTGTTACTACACAAAGTTTCAACAGAGACACAAAGCAAACAAAAGCGATACTTCTGTTGCCTGTGGCTCCTTAGAGTGACAGGAGTAGCAGAAGCCATTATAATGAATATTTTCTTTTCTGTGCATACTTCTATAGCTTATATGTATCACCTGTTGTACAGTAGGATATTTCTTGATTATTTTGGGGGCAGTTTTGGGCACCAGTATGCGTATTATTCTTGTAAGATTCCGTCTAAATGACAGATTTGCCAGAGAAAAAGGAGTGACAGCAAATAAGTTATGTTTAAATATGACTTCAAACAATGTCCACACAATGATTTAAAACTTATTCTTTAGGTTATAGTCCCGCTTTGATAATCCCATGGTGTCTAACTGTCAAATAATTTACATATTAGTCACAGGATTTTATCCACAAAGATGTCAGCCTAACACACTTGCCAGTTCCACATTCAGCTAAAATGGCACAGCATGACATTTTGATTGAAATTGGACAGAGAGCAAAGGCAAGAGCTGTTCTCTAGTCTTTTAATTCACATGACTTCCCTAATGTCATTGTGACAGAATCTTAAAGAGTGGGTTAGACAGTGATCCAATCCCATGGTACTTCAAAGGCTATATTGTCCCTTTGATGTTGGAAATCAACTTTAAAGGAGAATATAATTATATAAGTCAGAGGATTCAAATTCACAAAACTCTCGTGATGGTACAGGACAAGAGAACTAATGAAATCCAACTTCTCTGAGGTCCCCAAGTGGTGATTAATTCATGTTGAGTTATACATTGAGAAATAAGCATGCTGTGTAGCAGCTGGAAA
>VVAS01093755.1:3555-13978 GCA_015103295.1 Ptychochromis oligacanthus | reverse complement strand
AAATGCACTCAGGTTGTGAAACTAAGCATTGCCAAACAATTAAAAAAACACACAGACAAACAAAATAGAAAAACAACATGCAGAATATTCTATCCAATCACTTCTTCATTAGTTATAATTTTACCATTTGCAGAATCATAGTTAATGTGAAGTCATGTTAAGAAATGTATAGAGAGGAGTGCATGAACAGTCCACTAAAATGCACCCTGGTGCCTACTAAATGGTAGCTTTAATATAGCTGGCTGCTATTTTCTGAAACCAGATTTTCATGAAACAGCTCATTAATTTTTGTTCCTAATACTCACAGATTCCACATGTGCTGAACTGCACAAATATCAGAATATGCAATTAACTGAACATGCTCTGAATGCAGAAATGTGGTGAAAAAGCCTGTTTATGCATATAAAAAAGCAACACACTTCATCCGGTCTATTGCATATTATTATTATTGCTCTGAATATCATCCCTTTGCAAAGTGTTTTGTGTCTTTCTGACACTGGTGATGTGTGCAAGATAAAAGTGACTGAAAGAATCACACAGACACCGTCCAATGAGCTGTCACAGAAAGACAAAACAATAGCCTAAGAAATAAAAATTTCCCTTTTATTCTAAACAGTTGATGTTTTTGTTTTCTATCAAAACACAACCATTGCCTCCGTTTTCATAAGACTACATCATTACAGGTTGGTTCAGAAAAATATGCTGCTGCTGGAAATTGCCGTTTATGCCATTATCAGTCCCTAAAGTCACAAGTAAATTAGGCAAGAGCACATCTTATGTGTGATTATACCGTGCACTGAATTCACTAAAACGTGCACAGACTCAAAAGTTCAAAAATTAAACTAAAATGTAGCATCTTGGCTATGTTGTGGATTTTGATCGTGTTGCATTTATTGTTGTGCTGAGGTGCTACTGTTCATACACACCTATTTTCCCTTCCCTGCAATCTGAATTATATGTTGGATCGTGAGCTATCGATTGTTTCTCTGCAACTATTTCGTCTCTAGTGAAGATGCTCTTGGCACGGTGTACACAGGAAAAGAATAATCTAATCTCACTGGGAATTTATTCAACACTTTAAAATGGTTATTCTGGTGGTAGAGGTGGAGAGGGGGAATAATGGAGGTTTGTGAAAAGTGTGTGCATGTGTGAGAAGGAGAGGACATGAGAGCCAGAGATCAGACTGTGGACACATTCACTTTGATTGCAGAATTTTATATTGCTACATTTTGCGTGTGAGAGAAAAAGAAAAGGTTTAAAAATACAGCCTCATGCTGAGGAAACCAGCATAAAATCTTAATGATAATGCATCTAATTCTGAATGTGTTGATGTTTTGGCCATACGTTTCTCTCCTCTTATATTTGGATGTTTTTGTGAAAGTGGACGTGTGTGCACATTTAAAACAGATTTATGTGAGTGGTCTGTGCACGTATGGTTTCAGTGAGTACTGGCATCTGTAAGTAGGTTGGAAGCAGGGTGGCAGGAGGCTTGGCAGATGGAGGGAGGTGTAGCACACCGATTCCCATGAAGGCACCCGCAGGTCGGGTTTGAAAACAGCAGTGGAGCTTTTGGTTCTGGAAGCATTAACAAGATGCAGGTCAGCTGCATACAGCAGAGTATTATGATTTCTTTCTTAAAGCCTGCAGTTTTGGTGCTTTTTCAACTGGGTGTAATCGTGCTTAATTTCTCAATAAAATATCAATGTGACCTTTTCAAACTGCTGGATTTGTCTTACCAACACTCTGACTGGTTATAATGATTTGAAAGTCAGCACTAGTACCTGCAGTATGAATGTCATGTCTCTTGGGTTCTTAGTAACAGTTAATTTTATTTTCTAACATAAATGAGATTTCAGTAATGAGTTATTCTGACTTTCACTCCTTTTTCCTTTTTTTATGAGTTGTTAGTAGTGTATGACATATCACATTTAAGCAGTATGCTGTAGACCTGGAAAATTATGCAGGACAAATTACGTGTAGTAAAACACAAAAAGATTCTCATTATGCCTAGCAATCCATGTAACACCACTGTGGGAGCGCAAAATTCAGTGTCAGGTGAGGTACATAATATAAAGATGGCAGAGCCACTTTAAAAATAATGATACTCAATTGTAAAATTTTACTCGTCTACTCTGGTTCAGGACTAAAATGAACAAGTGCTTTGGTTTCAGGCACTTGACAGGTAAATGATTGTCTAAAAACACACACTACCCTTTCTTTCCTTTCAAATGTTTTTTGTCTGAATCAGTCACACATGTCTCATGGGTTCACTGAAAAGTTTTGAATTGCTTTCAGCCCCTTGCGATCCAACACATATTTGAAGGACAGGTTTGAGTGCAGACTCAGTTGGTAACTGAGCCACTGCGGGGAGTGAGTAGGATTATCTTAAAATGTGCTCCACCAGAAAAACTGCTCTTGTTTGGATCTGAGGGCAAAACTTGTTCTCATGAATGCCATAGCTTGGAGAGAGGCATGACTTTTTATTCAAGCCTATAAAAGCCTTTTTATGTAGAAATAAGACAAGTGGAAATAAGATAGACAACAGCTTGGGTCTGTTTCACCTCAACAAATCGCATCTGAAGGTACTAATAACAAAAAACACTTGATGAAGATGAAGGCAGCAAATGCATGGGAAAAATGCTACACCTATCAGGAAAGAGACAAAACATTGACACTGACAAAACATTTGATATCCACGTTGAAAAAAACATTATCCGATGTTGTGTATGTGCAGTATGAGATATGTGTTATGTGCTGGGGATAACAGTCTATTATCCATATAACAGAGTTACAGGGTTATTTAAAACACAAAATTTTGGTAAATTTATTTGGTTACAGTTAAAATTAATGGTTCTCCCGGTAGAGTTACATATTTAAAAGAAAATAGATTACATGAAGGGATTTTGTCAGTCACAAAGTAGAACCAACATAAAGCATATTATGCTTTATTCTCCTTTTTGACTCTAATGGGGACCATAACTTACTAAATGAACCTCATTTTGTATTGAATAAGATATAAAACTAGCAACTGGGACTGGAAACGCAGCAGGACAATGTTTATTGAGGTAACAGATCAAGGGAGCCAAGAGCTGTTTTTCCATAACAACTCAAGGAGCAACCTCTGGTGCTGAAAAATGAAGCCGATGCTGAAGTGGCATAAACTGTAGTTCTTCTAAGTGCTGCTTGATGCTGCCTTCAAAAGGGATGAATTTTTGTAACTCATCCACCTAGATAATTGAGTCAGGGGCGTGGCCAGGTTGATTGACAGGTGTGACAGGCAGCCCAGCAAAACTGTGGCATTTTGTTGGTGTGTTACTTAGCACTAATTACTGTGTATGTCTGTGCATTGCACCTGTATAGTTGATGAATGCAGTTTACTAACCAAACTAGCTTGCTTGGCTAGCTGATAAACTAGCACTCAGCCATAAAGGGAAATTTCTGACTCCAAAAAACCAACATGGTGGCGGCTCAAATGCTAAAGCTGAGACTTCAAAATGCAAAAAAAGCCCTACTGATTACTGCCAACTACAGATATCATTCTGTCAGCTTTGTCGAGACAGTAGCAGTAACAGTTCTAGCTAACAAATAAGTCACCAAATATTTCAGCCTGCATGTATATTTTGTATATTTTAGACCAATTATTTCTAGCCAGTATTTTATATACTTGCCTAAATATATAAAAAATCCCACTCTGTTTATTACTGAACCTTTACATTATTGTTATGCACATCTTTTTCATTCATTTAATGCTGTGGGAAAACAGAGAAGATATAAACTACCTTTCCTGGTGCGAGTATTTTGAATTGACAAAGATTACTAGCAACAAAGGCAACAATGTTGAAAGTAAATATTTTATGAGACTGTAAGTGCACATAGTTTTATTTACATCTTGTTCACGGTGTTTAACTTGATGTGGAAAATAAAAGCTCAAGGAAAAAAATGAGCATTCATCTTTCTTTTTTT
This sequence comes from Ptychochromis oligacanthus, assembly GCA_015103295.1. Classification (NCBI taxonomy): domain Eukaryota; kingdom Metazoa; phylum Chordata; class Actinopteri; order Cichliformes; family Cichlidae; genus Ptychochromis; species Ptychochromis oligacanthus. The sequence continues at coordinate 10,015 of VVAS01093755.1, read as the reverse complement.
TTCAAATTCATCATCAGAATAACTCCTAGCTTCACTCTACCTTAGGTAGACAGAATACATTATAAGTTACTGTACATACAGTAGGAACATACAGTATATTCTATCTGTAGTTAAATAAATTTAGAAGAAACTTTCCCAACACTTTGTATGACACTGACATATTAGACACAGCACCCTTATTTGAAGCTGAGAGTAAAGGTTATTTATGGGAACATGCCTCTGACATAATGACCTATACCCCAGAGCTCCTGCTGGGGAGGTGTTGGCATGTCTCGAAAAAAGTGATGATAATGATGCATCCGGCTTCCTCTATGACCAATAACCCCTCTGCAGCAGTGACAGCAGCAGATCTTTTGCCTCCAAGCAATCATAGTTGCCACAGTGACCTTGCTATTTGTCTATTTAAATCTACCAAACAACAGCTTGCATGCAAAAAAAAGTACTAGAAAAGTAGGATTAAAACAGCTCTTAAAATAGCAAAGCCATTAGTTTAATTTTTTACAAACCTAAGCCACACTCTTGGAATCTGGGCCAAGACTTTCCCTCATGATGTGTTCCTAAAAACACATCTTTTAGATATCAGCATTAATAATTCAAACTCAGGTGTAAAGGTGCTGCATGTCTGAGTAACTCCTGCTTATTTTTTTTTAGAGGGTATGCCAGGGAAAACATAAAAACCCATCACTTCCAGTCAAATGTGAGTGATAAAGGTATACTCACTCCACCCAGGTTGACCTCTCCTTTGCCTCCACTGGAGAACTGGCTGGTCAGCTGGTACAACATGGTGCGTCCACGCTTCCTGGCCTCACTGAAGTGAGAGCTGCTCTTCCTCCTCTGCGTCGTGTCCTCTGAAACTTTCACACAGAGTCACACGTCAGTAAGATCACAAAGTGGAAAATTTGGTGAGAGATGGCGATAAAGGAGGGGAATATTGTGTCATCTAATGCAATGCCTGAAGTTTTTCCTTGGTATAGTTACACAACTAAGACACAAAAACAAAACTGCTGACATCCTAACAGTTTCATCCAAATGCATTATACCAAAATAAGTCTACTGTATTTCCCCTGGCATAATGGTTGGTATTTGTGGCAGACTGTGTTCAAGTTCCACTTGAAGACACATCACCGCCCAAATCAAACTCCCAATTGGAAAAGACTGTCTGAGTTCAATGAACGACTGCCAGCCCAAACAAAACTGCTGGGTAGGATGTGACAGTGATGAACAAGAGCACACAGAGAAAATGAAAGCCGGGGGCCCGAGCATGGCCTGCTCATACATCATGCTCATAGTAAGCAAATAAAGAGTTTTTTTCTGTAAACAAGTCTTCCAACTTACCCTCCTTCTTGCTGTTGTGGTGGCCCTTTTCGTAGGTGTCAGTGATGTCCTTGAATGAGAAGAGGAAGAGAACCATTTCGCCCTTCTCATTTTTTATGGGCACAATGTCTAACAGACACCAGAAGGCCACACCTGGAACAGAAGCAGAAATGTTTATTTAGTAAAGGTTTCCCCCTTAAAAGGTTTCAAGAGACCATCCAGTGTAAAAGCAGAACTTTAAAGAAAGGTGATGTAGTATGAGAAAGGAACTTAAAATACTCTAACCTGATGCTTTAAATTAATAGATCCAAATAGCTTCTATGAAACAATGACACATGACATGCAAGAGCTCTCAACCCTTTCTACATTGGAGAAAGAGACAGGGTTAAAGAGATGCAATATTTACTTGTTATAGTGATCATTTTGTTTAGTTGCTTCTTTATGGTCTGTTGCGTGCCCTCCCCTCGTGTTTCCTTCCTTTTTCCCTCTTCCCTCTTTTCTGCTCCACTCTCTCTTTCCTTCCTTGCACATCTCCTCTCTGTCTCTCTCTCTCTCAGGTGCACCAGGTGGAATAATTGCTGACTGTCCTTCCCATATTTAAAGGAGGCTGGGAAAGGGTCTTCCAGACCAGGCAGCTCTCAAGCATCCTCAGGTCCCTGCTTCTTTGTGGGGATTCATTTTCTTTCCTTTTTGGATGGAGGGCCTGGTAGTCTGTTTTTTTTAGTAGCTTTATTTGTTAATTCATCAGTTTAAGGATGTTCTGGGTCCTACTGCCCATTGCATGGCTGGCCCAGACTCCTTCCACCTTTGTGTTACTTTTTGCCAGGCCTCCAGACCTTTATTTGGTTTATTTTGTTCAAGTAAAAGAACTCTTCTTGGTAAACTGAAAGTCTGACATCCTCTTTGTATGTTAAGTTTAGATGAGTCTGTTTTTTTTTTTTTTTTTTGGTTGTGGTTGTAACAAGGTCATTTTAACATCTTTGTAGCCTTTTCTTGGTAGTGTTTTTGTGGTTAGTCTCCTTGGTGATTTTAATGACTTGTCTGTTTTTACTTGTTTTCTGTCTCACTGTGGCTCATAACTGTGATCATTTTGTCAGTGTGTCCTCGTGTTTTTGTCTGTGTGGATTCTTTTTTTTGAATCCCTTTGTATTTCATCACAGTGGCAGGACTTTTTGTATGTATTTGTGATCACAATTGTGTCTTTTTGGTTGTTTTGTTTCTGGTTGAGCTTCAAAGGTTCAATTGGACTTCCAGTAAGAGATGCTGTAAAGCCAAACCTCTGTTGTCTAGGGGTCCCGAGGGGTAATAAAATTCAAGTGTGGTCTTGTGCAACCCCTGGCCACCCTTCTAGCCTCGCCTCTGTTAATGTATCTCCTTAATGACTTCACTTTCTCATACCAAGGCCTGTGATTTCACACATCACATCAGCTCTCACCATCGCTGAACTGTAGCTGCTTGTCAAGTATGCCATAGCCTTACTAAAAATACACCTCAAATTAGATATGGATCGTGATCTAGAAGATAGAACAAAAGTAAAAGAGAAAGTCAGGCGGTTGGATATAACAGGTCAGAGAGGGAAAGAACACCACAGATCCAAGACCTCACCAGAACCAGTATGCTCATTAGCAAACTCTGTAGAAATTATGCTCTGCCACCAAACAGATGTTTCACATCTTCTTTAGTGTCTCTAGTGTGCTGGTTTGTGTGTCAAGCACAGACAGGGAGAAAAGAGAGGAAAAGAAAAAAATGTAGATGGTGGTGTTTTAGTGCAAGGCTCTCAGTATATATCAGGCTGCAAGCCATTTGTGAATTTTTGTGCTTGCAAGATGCACACACTAGAGGACTGTGTGTGTACAGTGGCAGACGTCTTCATATACTGTACCAGTCGTGAACATTTGCCAGTTGAGATTCTAGCTTTAAAACAGCATTCTCCTTTTAACATTCACAGTCTTTTGTTCTATTCTTCCCCTTTTTTTAATGGCTGTTTTTAATTATTTGTGGTATATTAAAAATGACTGAGGCTTTCCCTTATTAGTTTTAGTAGTATCTACTTACTTACTTACTGTACTGTAAAAAAAAAAATAATAATAGTTGGAGGCAGTTGAGTTTCGTTAAAGTACGGATTTGACAATCCAGCTGCATAATAAGTGGTTTGCACACCCTGAGGACGCAGGTTTGGGTCTCTGTCGAATGAACATAATCCCACGTGCCAGTCAGGGAGGCTTAAACAGCGTTGTATGTTCTCTCCTAATGCATGACATCATATTCTGAGCCAGAAGGATTAGCCAGAAGTCAGAAGGAAGGAGGTAATTCAAGACACTATGTGAAAGCGTGATTAGCTTTTGAAATAGGGTACACAACTATACCTCTCCCTCCTCCCAGAACCTCTCACTCTCCCTTAATCTTATTGTTTTGTATTAATTATAATGAAAACTGAAGAGCACAAACTCTCTAAAAGAGCACATATGGCACTGCTGAACTGCTGTTTTAAATTCTGCATTCATAATTCAACCAGAACAGTCAGCTCTCATCTAAAAATAAATGCACTCTTCATCATGTTGAGAAGAAAAACATTTTTCAGAATTTGATCAGGCTGCGGTTTGATCAAACCAGGGGAATCTAGTTAATTAAAATGCTGGATCAGCTGTGCAAAAGATTAACTTTAAAATATGCACTGGGATCTGCTTTATCTCTACATCCTCTATGATATCCACCTACCATTCTTCTTGTAAAAGTGGACCTCAGCTTGGTACTCTTCTCGGCCCTCCAGAGCCTTCTCCATTTGTTGGGCCACATGCTCACTCGTGTCAGCACCGTACAGGAAGCGGCAGCTGCAGTTCTTCTGCATCACCTCAGTTCTTGTAAAGCCCGTCAGCTCACAGAAGCCATCTGAGCAGTAGACAATGGGGTAGCCGCGGTGGCCCTGGGCATTACCCAACAGGAAATTACTGTCTGTTAGGGGTACATGAGAAGGTAAAGATGCGTTAGAAGTAGAGGCAGATTTTTTTGACATGCATTTGTGATACTGATATGAATGTCAGTAACAAGAAAGGCTTAGCTGTGTGCATCATGTTTAGTCTGTCGTTTAATACATTATCTCTCATTTTCACTGGGAATCAAAGTCTAGTTAGCTCTTTGAACTTACGTCAAAGCTTTTCAAAGAAAACATGAATCAAACTTTAGTGTAGACTCAATTTCAGGCTAATTTTTTTCCCCAGGCCTTCATCAGCACATTTCTGATGTTTGCTGGTGGTGGTTAGGACTGTTGTGTGCATATGAAAGAACCAGCATCCTGGGCTGCAGACGGTATGACATAAAACAGGGGACTGGGGTTTCTGAGAAGCACAAAGGTTAGTGATTGATTTTCACTCTAGGCTTTAGGCTTACTTAATTTGAAGATGTGAACCGAGAAAGGACTTGGCCCTTCAATTTAAAAACTGACTTGATAATAGAGAGGTATAGGAAAATGGAAATGAACCAGCGGAATATAAACATAAACATGAAATATGAATAGAGAAAGGAAGCAAATGCTTTAAGAATGACTGATAAAAAACCACACTCAATTTCACCTTTACAAAATAATGTGACTGGGTGTGTGACTCAGTTTCATTTGACTGAACAGGCTCCTTCACCTGTTTATTCCATGTTTGTCTTATAGTACTGATTTAGTGCTATGTTTATAGAGCTACGGTTGGAAAATGAAATGTACCTCTATGAAAGATCCAGAAAATCTGTGCATCTAACTGTGGCATTGAAGTGGTGCAATATTAAGTTCGATGCGCATGCTTTTACATGTGGATAATATTATGTGGCTATTGCACTACATTTGTTGTTTATGCAGCACCAAAACAGCTTTGCTTTGGCTCTGTTTTGTATCACGCTTTCAGCACCATGGACAGTTCTCTTTAATGTATTGTTTTCTTGCTCTTGTTTAGTTATGTCTGCGGGACATAAATACACAGCACTAGTTCTCTGGTCTGGGATCTCATCCCAGTAACTCGAGGCTGCAGCATTCACAGACCGTACGTTTGTTCTGCATACCTACATATATTAATCTTGGTGATAAGATAGAGTTTGACGTCATATGTTCCCTCGGTAGAAGCATGTGACCTTGCTGCAGTGAGGCTTCTTTGTTTGACAAACATTCTGGCTATCTTTCCACCAGAATAACTAGTGCAAAGAGTGTATTGAAATACAATACACTGCAAGCAATTCCTGTTTCCAAAATACAATGCATAGCAGCATACTCAGTGCTGCTAAGATGAAAACTAACCTATATAATATACAGTTCATTTAATTTGGATGATATTGGGTATTTTCAGTCACTGAGCTGATATTACCATTTTGTTTTCCTCATTTGTTTCCTCTACAGGACACACAGATGTACCTATATTTCAATCTCTTTTCACAACCTTGCAACAAAGAAGAGAAAACGATTATCAGAGTCTCCAGTTTTGTGTCCTAACAAACACTCTGCGAGTGTTGAACAACCTCCAGCTTACAGCAGATTTGTGACTCCTCACCTATAGGCTTCCAGACAGTATCTGGTGATTGAAACATAGTCTAGTAAAAAATGACATATGCAGACAAAATAAACAGCCTGCAGCAGGAAGTATTAACAGATACTGCAGCTGAACCTGTCAGCACAAACAGTATGGGCTTACAACTTAGGATTGCATTATGTTTTCCATTGTCAGTAGATACAGCATGGATCCCACAGAACAGATATTGCAAACCTTATAAAACAGGCTGAAGAACACCCTCAGCATCTCCTTTGACTTTATGGTTGTGGAAAATTACCTCTGGTTAGAGAACTGCTGTATTTAAATGGATCAAAGCTCATAACATTAATCTGTATATTGAATTGGCTGTAATAATTTAAGGAATTATTTATACATATTTGCTTGTTAACTCTTTGCACAAGTCACTATTAAGGCCTCAGCAAAATATCTTTTTTCTGCTGTTAAACTGAAAACATCAGACTGCAGATTTTCTGAGTGCCCAGAGAGCAAGAGGCAGCACACAGACAGACAGACTGCTCTGAATTCTCACGATTCCACAGAGAGAAAGTCTAAGAAGGAGTATTAAACAGCTGCTACCGCACTTTCCACAGTCTAGCACTTTAATTGGCCAGACTGAGCAGAAA
>VVAS01093736.1:2544-15239 GCA_015103295.1 Ptychochromis oligacanthus | reverse complement strand
GGTGACACCAAAAAGCAGCAGTGACATGAAGCCAGTGTATAAATATCGCTCTCTCTGGCTCTTCCATGAACAGAAGAGGCTCCTTATTGAGGAGAGCCACTGTTTGTGAAGCGTAGCCCCTCTGTTTCTGTAAGCCCTTCAGGGGCCGGGGCTGGCTGACAATGCCAACCATTCTTAGCACTTTACAGCCCCAGATGACTGTGTCAGTGGCCCCCAGGCTGATGGCAGAGTCCCGTGACCAGCACTAAACCCCAGCCCCAACCTCAGCCCCAGCCTAGGCCAAGAACAAGATCAAACCTTAGACTTATCAACCTGCACCCAAACTCCATCTCCAGGACTCTGCAGGACAGCTGGATACCTGTCCCATCCCAGCTGTGCCTCTCTGCCGTAGCGATTTTCACAGCACAACAGACTAAACCTGATTCTCCTCATATTAAGGATGCACTGCATTTCAGTCAGTATAAAAACTTAATTAACCTTTTTAAGCTGAAACTGACACACTTCCTAATTTTAAAGCCAGGAACCCGAGGCTGAGGTATGAAACTTATTAAAAAAAAAACAAAAAAACAATGCAATTCTTTATGTTAATGAAAATATTTTCCTTAATGGTATTTTTTTACATATTTTATTGTAGAGCTTTAGGTTCAGTCAATTAACCAATTGGTCAACAGTGACTAGTTAGTTGTGGCTAAACTGTAAAAACTTTATTAAACACTTTAGCATAAGATTGAAAAAAAATTAGTGAGATGTTCACTACAAAACAACTTTGCACAACATTCTGATCTTTGTATATTCCAACAGACAGGCATGATGCTGCGATTAACATCTGTAACAGCTGGAGGATGAAGACTGAATCTGAGACATATTTATATTCAAAGAATTTCATTGTTTTTGTCCCTAATCTACAGTTTATTTTAAATATGTCCAAGGTGAAATATTTACCATGTTTTTAAAAAAAATCCTTATATCCAACAAGCAAAAAAGACAAAGTAAAGCATAAATTTCTAACTAAAAAAGTCTAACTATATCTTTTGTTGTTAAACTGTCTTCAAAAAAAAAAAAGTTTGTTTCTTTTTCATTTGATCAAAGAAAACTGTCCGTTGTTTGTGTTGTAATCCCTCTGCTGAACCTCTTAAATCTTTCCCCTGACACATACCAACCACATTATGACAATTTAAAAGACTAAAAATAGCACAAACTAGTAACAATCTAAACCAAAACTAAACATTTTAAAATAAAAACTAAACTGAAAAGAAAAATAATGAAAAAAAATAGAAAACTATTAAAACTTAACTGTCAAACCCAAATTTGTGAACTATAATAAACACACAAATCTTGCTGTTAAATTATCAGCTTCCTGTTGACACAAAGTCACCAGGGGAAGGCCGCAGACAGCAGCTCTCCGAGTTTGAGGTGCATTTTTTAAAAAAGGGGGAAAAAAATTAACCTATACCAAAACAAGCATTAACTCTAAGCCCTTTCAGGATTCAAACTAATTGTAGGAATAAACCCCAGCTTGTTCATAGCTAATTTCTTCAGTAGCATCACCATTCAGGGAAGCTCTCCTCTGGGCCAGTCCGGTCTGGCTGCTGCTGTCCAACATCCCAGCCATCACCAAGCACACCAACACAAGAGAGTTTCATAATAACCTAAACAGCATCTAGCACTGGTATGATACATCTCAGCATATTATCTGTGTCATGTTTTATGTCATATTTGCTGTGGGAACATTCACCAGAGCAACAGGCCTGGGAGTTCAGATTTGCGTGTGAAAAAGTGTTTGATTTTGCCGTTGACACATCAAAAGCATTGCGATGGAGCCAGCCTGCCGCAGCTGAAAATAGCTCATAATCAATCAGCGGGCAGACACATATCTGTGCTCTTAAAACGTATAAATGTGCAATGCAGAGGGCAGATCAATGGGTGACAGGATTCCAAAAACATCGATATGGACATGCTCTTTGGCATAACAAGCACTTGCCATCAGCCTGTACTTATTTCCTGTGCCTCTGTCCAATGGGCCATCCAGTGTTAGGCCTGCTGGAAAAAATATCTGCCAGTGGTGCAAGGTCTGTGAAGGACAACACAGATGAAATGGAAGAGCTATATCATCTGCCCTCACAAAAATCTAAATATGATATCTAGCTACATCGAACCAAATTTTATTCAGGTGTGACTGCTTTTTGCTGTTTTACGACAATACAACTAATGCGTTTGACTGTTTTCATGTCAGGATGTTGAGTACCAATCTGTTCTTTCCACAAACAGCTACACATAGGTTATTTTCTCTTTAAAATACTTTCAGAGTGGCTGAAATCACTCTACTTGCATTCAAGACAGAGCCTACTACACAACACCACAAATCTTGTTTGAAAACAAATAAGAAAAGATAAAGTAAAGGATGAAATAAAAGTTTCCTGGACTGAGTCATGAAAGTGTGTTTTTATAGTGTTACGAAATTGTTACAAACTTCAAGCTTCAAATGAAGAGCTGTGAAAATCTGACAGCACTTTCTACCAGCATTCTTTTAGCGCTCTGCCAACAAAACCACCTCCCAGCAACCAAAAAAAAAAAAAGAAAAAAAGAAGGGTAACCAAACCTGAAAGTCCCGCCCCAACGCTGCTCACTTCTTCCAGGGTGAGTGCGAAGGAGGGGAGAATCTTATATCCTGCTAACACGAATGCTAAACGTAATTATGTGAACCCTCAGCAGCAAAATATATTTTATGCTACAGTCAGTCTAGGGAAAACAGTAGTGTGGGGGAAAAAAAGAAAAAGAAAAAAAAAATTGATAGAACATGATATCGCAGAATTGTGGGTGGTGATATTATATCAATACAGGGACAGCAAATATCGATATTTTATTAAATAAATTGAAATACTCTGGGAATACTACAAACAAGAGGGCTCATCTCATGAGCAAACTTGCATTAAATCGGCTCAACCAAAAAAAAAACCACGACTGGACACACTCAGCTTGACAAAGCTACCTCCCAACTCAGAGCGAGCTAATGGCTCAGTCACAATAGAGTAAAAACAGGAAGGCAACCTCCTTGCAGCTAGGAAAAAAAGGAGAAATGGGTGGCTGCCTAGTGATTGCATTCCACATTCTGCCACCGATTGCAACTAGTTGTGGTGACCAAATGGTTGCCCAGAGGCTGACGACCACGACCACTTTTGATCGCAAGGCAATTGCACAGGTCAACTGATAGAAGGCAACCTTTCTGAAAACACTAGCAGTCTGACTCTGACTTGGTCTGACTGCAATCACTCTCAGAGAGACTGGCGAAGATTTGCATATTATTAATATTTGCTGTTTAATTTATAAATGCAGACAGAATGCCAACATGTTGCTGTCAGTCTGACTGAGTCTTCGTTGATAAGCACAACTCATCTCAACTGGCTGCCAGCTGGTTATATTCCTATAGAACAGGAAGGTTGCTGAGCGCAAATGTAAGCAGTGAAAGTGAATTTGTGTCTATGTAGACAGCAACAAATAGTTGATTTTTGCCAATTTATCACAGTTAATTGTTGTATTACCAGACTGCATGTAATTGCCAACTTGACCCCATTCAATCGCAGACTGAAAGCAGACTGACTGTTTTATGGCAACATTATGACAGGTTTTAGTGACAGTATTGGTACGCTTGACAATCTCATTTTGCAGCAAAAAAAAAATAACTGAAGTAAGATAACTTTATCTTATTAAATAAAACAAATGTTGACAAAGTTTAACTTTGAGAACATAATTTACAGTTGAAAAAAGGTGATAAATTGCACTATGTGTAACTGCAATACTCAGCATATTGCAAAATGTTAAAAATTGCAATAATATTGTATCGCGAGTTAAATATTGTGATAATATCTTATCTTGGGGTCTCTGGTGACTCCCACCTCTAGAAAACAGTGATTGGAGACCTTAGCACGACCAAATTATTGCGATTGTATAATCTTGCAACTTGCAATTTCGTTGTCTTTGAAATGGTTGTTTTGACCACTCGCAGTCAGATGCCATTTTCAAAGCAACTTTGCTGTGTCAACACTGCAATAAAACAGCAATAAAATGGAGTCAGTCTGTCATCAGTTCCCAATCAAATGGGGTCCAGTTGGCAATGCAATCTGTTTGTGATAAATTGCAAATCTTTTGCCATCTGTTGCCAACTACATGTACAGAAGTTCATATTAGCTACTTGCATTCAGAGTTCCGCCAGAACCTCATAGAACTGAAAAAGAAATTCAAAAATTCCTCCACAAATAGTGATGTAGTTGCTCTAGTACGGTGATTTAACTGCAAAATGACTTAGGCGCTCAGCAAGCTTGCTTTCATATAGGAATATAACCAGAAAACAACCAGCTGAGTCAAGTCCCCGACTGCAAAGAGATGTATGGCAGCGTATAAAGTGATGAAAAATAACCAAACTAACAAGTTTATGTTCTCCCGTCACCTGAAGAACTGAAAACTCAGTGAGTTACTTTAGGTGAAAATGTCCCCACAAGGATGGGGCAACCCCACTGTGTTCAAGTGGGGATAATCTGTCTGGCGTGATTGTTAGCTTTGATCATATGCACATCGGTCAGAGATCTGGGAAAAATGTAATGCTGATAGATGACCATGAACTGTGGAAACTTTAAGGAGCAATTTATAACTAATACAGGGGTACTGGATGTGTGTTCCTCTGTATTCATGCCACTTTATGTGCTTTCGTGCTACTAAATTCAGTTTGCTTTTTGTTAGCCTATTACATCTGTTTGTGTCTCTCCTACTCTATACACTCACTTATACTGCATTTTACAGCCAAAATCACAATAAATCTGTCCTCACTTACATATTTTATAACAAAATGAAGATAAAATATTGACTACGTCTTAACTACAGGGAAAACCCGCTAACACACTCGATCAGTTTACCAAGCTGCTGCTCTGCACTGCTGAAATCTGGATTTTTTTAACTGTGACTTTGTCTGACAAAAATCTAACACTGTGCTGAGAATTAAACTGTATTTATATGTTAACTGATGGCACAGAGAGAAAAGTAGAAACCACAGAGTGTCTCAGTTCTGTATAATGTGTTGGACTGTTTCAGTTGGCTGCTTCTCTCTGTCAGTCATCTCTCTTCCTGAAAGGGGTGGGGCCAGCAGTCCTAGTTCGATGTAAAGCCACACTGAAAGTTGAAATATCCATTGTGGCAACATGTGAGGCTAACATTAATGTGTCTTAGATTATGGGACCTTTAAAAAGTAAAGCCAAAACAACACAAGACATTTGCCAAACAATACTGATATCAAAACACACATCTGATTTAATACACTCCGTCTCCAAACAGAATGACCTACGCTCTCTTTCTTTTAACCCAGTTGGCAGCTGAAGCCGTCTGCCACAACTTCCAGGATGGTTACTGAGAACAGCTCATGGTCAAAACAACAATAGGTGTGCATGTGTATATGTGTGGTCCTTTACACACAGACATGTTTGTTGCCATGTAGGACAGAGAATCTATGAAAGTCCTCCATCCACAGAGTTCATACAGAGGTTAGAACTGAGAGAGGAAGTAAGTGAGAGGCCGTGCAGTCTGACAATTTCCAGTCTTCAATCAAAACACACGACTCAGACAATACGGGCATGCATAGTGTGATGTTTCTCCTGAATAGTAAGATTTTGGAATGAAGTGCAAATGCGAAAACAGTTTCCTCTCACCACAAAAGCCTGGCAGTTATCAAGCTGCTCAGACCAATTTATTATATTTTCAAGGTTTTAGATACAATTTTTTATTTCGAGTAAATTTACAGCACTACAGATAGCAACTGATTATTACACAACTTAATCCATCTTTTAAAGAGGAGAAAAAACATTCCTGAGATGAAAACTCACAAAGCTGTATGTTTAAGTTTAACAAATAAGGTAAGGTCTTTTTGGCTTTTATTTGATAGCAGTAGTGTAGAACAAACAGTAAACTGGGGAGAGAGAGAAGGGGAATGAAACACAGCAAACAGCCTGAGGCAGACTCAAACTCATGCCGCTGCCCTCTTCGGTACATGGGGCGCGTGCTACGGGGGGCCCCCGATAATGATTTGTTGACCAAACATGCATATAACTGCCCCAACAGGAACAGAGAGGCTGAGATAGGAGGATAAAATAAAAAGCAGAGGAGAGCAGAAAGAATGAATGATATTTTTGTGGAGGAGGATGATGGAAATAGAGAGGGGAAAAAAAAAATCTGACTTCAATCATTTGGCAGTGTTTTTTTTCCCTCATTCAGAACAGTAGATGTAGGACAGAAAGAAGCATAGCAACCAAGTTCAAAATCAATACACACACCAGAGAAGTCACACATAAACCACTGAAACACTGTATGCTTTTCATTGTCTTCATTTTACTGTGTTAATGTTTGCTCATGTCACAGGACAGCTGTATTATCAGTGCTCTGGCTAGCTGCAAGCCTCAGTGGTTTTAGTTATGACAATATTCCTGGAGATTTCAACATTCAGAAGCATTTGCAGCATTTGTAACGAGGAAGTAATAAAGATCTGAAATGTTTATGGCACCACAATATTAAATGATGTCACCATGACACTGGGATATGGACTAAAATAAACACAACATGCTCTTTTTCTTTTTTCTTTTTTTTTTTTTTAAACGCATTGTGCTGCCCTACAACACACAGACTGACTCAGAGCAGCAAAGACAAACACAGGCCGTGGACTGTAGCAGCTCCACCTTACAGATTCATGTGACTCTCCAACCATCACCTGACTTTCTCCTTTCTATGGAAGCTGCTAACAGGCAGGAGAACAACCACAGAAGACTAGACCCCAATTTAAGTTATGTTCAAGGAACTGATATTCAGGAAAAGAGTATGGACACTGCTCATCTACATGCTACACCATCATCAAAACATCTCGAGATACCAAACGTAAAACACTAACAACCAATCACTGATGCATTGTACTTTTGACCCAGAGTTAATAGTTTTGTCATTTCTAATGTTTTAGCTTTCAGTTCAGTTTCATTTCAGTTAGTTTCCAGAGCGGGCTTCCTTGTTCCAGTTTAGTTTCAGTTTATTTATTTTTTTAAGGTCTAGTTTTTTAATTTAGTTAACTAACATGTTTTACCACATCTAGTTTTGGTTTTTCGTTTAACTTAAGTTTACTATAATGACCTTGCTGTGATCGAACCCTCGGAGATAAAGGGAGCAACCTTTGGGATGGGAGAGGACTCCTGAGCCCACACCATGTACATCTCCTCATATTTACATATGAATCCAAAGGTGAGTCAGAGGGGAAGCAGAAACAGAGGACTTTAATCAGTGAATCACTTTGCATATCCAAACTTCCTTTTAATGGGAAAAGAGGGGCCCTCCATAATGCACAACCAGCACCCTATGGTGGTCCAAAGTGCTGTAGGAGCCTTAAAAACAACGTGGGGCACTCTTAAAAGAGGTATCAGTTTCAGCCCCTTGCCAAACTGCAGTTATCAGTATTTGCTAGATCAGCTGGACTAAGATGGTAGCTGCTACACTTTACACTGTTATACTGAGCCACTATAATGTCATCTGATATTTGCTTTGATGCCATTTTTACCGCATTTACTAAGACATTATTACTGTTTTAATTTGCTTTGCTGAATATGAGGTATTTTGCTTTCTTATGTAAGTATATTTTACTTAAATTTGTACTTATTTTGATTTAATATAAGCCTTTTACCTTATACAGTTACTTGTTTTGTGATACTGCATTTTACTTTGAGCTTTATATTATTCTGCTTATTTAAGCCACAACAACAACAACAACAACAACAACAACAACAACAACAACAACAACAACAACAACAACAACTGAAGGTTTTCAGAATGTATTTCAACTACTTTATGCTAAAAGAATTGATTTGGAGATGTTTTTTTAAAATGTTATAGATTACATAGTTTTAATTGTCCATCCCACTTAAGATCAAATTGGAATGTATGCGGCGAACGAACTGAGTTTGACACTCCTGAACTATAAGATTAACACATCCTTACCTTATTACAGTTTTCACAGGCAAAAAAATATCAATAGAACAGCTCCAATAAATTTAACACTGGGGCATTTTGATACAGGTCAGACCAGGCTTTGCATATTGCCATGGAGAAATGCCAAACACGGCGACATGACGAGATACATGTATATTTTTCCAACGGACAACTACAATTCTTGCTCGACTTGCCACACCGAGCGTAAACATATCCATATCTCAGCTATATTCATGTATGACATGACACCAGCACACTGAAGAGCTTTCACCTCAAAGGAGACACAAAAAAGGGCAGAAGAAGCGGTGATTATAGTTTACAGAATGAAAAAGAAACCAGCTCCCTTATCCTTCTCACTTATTGTTGCACAAACAACCGAGTACATAACGCCATTTGCTCATTGAGCGATTTCTGTAAAATGTATTTGAAAGTTTGAACTCACTATTGTGCGCAGTCAATGAGCTGGTATTCATTGGACCTCTCAAAGCATGCTTTCACTCCTTCATCGTCCCACAGCTTCTTTGCGTGATCAAAGAACTCCTGGGGGGGGGAACAAACAGTAAGAAACAAATAGTTATATATACACACACAGGTACTTACGTATAGTCGTGAAAAATAAAGTGCAACATTGTTCCAATTGTAAGGTTTCAGGTCATAATTTAAATAAATAAATTTAAAAAACATCTGCTCCTTACCTGGTTCTAAAATCTTAAATACAACCTCAAATGAACAACAACACGACATATTACACCATGTTATTACTTGAGAAAAATTAAGCCAAATTGCAGAAGCAGTGAATAAAAAAGGTAAGTACACCCTTACTTCTTTTAGAGGGATTAAAAGGGTAAGTAGCACCCAGGTGCTGGTAATCAAATGCACTTGAATAACTGATCATCAGCAAGTGTGATCACCTCTATAAAAGCATAGGTTTTGGCAGTTTGCAGGTCTGGAGCATTCAGGTATGTGTTAGCACAATGCCAAGAAGGAAAGACGTCAGCAACGATCTTGGAGAAGCAATTGCTGCCCGTCAATCTAGGAAGGGTTATAAAGCCATTGCGAAACAATTTGAAGTCCATCATTCTGCAGTGAGAAAGATTATTCACAAATGGAAAATGTTCACGATAGCTGCCAATCTTCCCCAGAGTGGATGTCCCAGCAAATTCACCCAAAGGTCAGATTGTTCAATACTCAGAGAAAGTAAAAAAAAAACCCAAGGGCTACATTCTCAAGACTCTACAGGCCTCAGTTAGCATGTTAAATGTTAAAGTTCATGACAGCACAATTAGAAAAAGACTGAACAAGTACGGGTTGTTTGGAAAGGCTGACAGCAGAAAGTGTCTTCTCTCTAAAAAACAACATGGCTTAGGTTTGCAAAGTTGCATCTGAACAGACCACAAGACTTCTGGAACAATGTCCTTTGGACAGACAAGACCAAAGTGGAGATGTTTGGCGAGAATGCACAGCACCACATTTGGGGAAAGCCAAACAAAGCATATCAGCACAACACCTCATACCAACTGTCAGCATGCTGGTGGAGGGGTGATGATTTGGGCTTGTTTTGCAGCCACAGGACCTCAGCACCTTGCATTCATTGAGGCGACCATGACTCAATGAATGCTTCTATATACCAAAATATTCTAGAGTCTAGATCACCAGCATAACACAAATCAATAACAGAATCATTGAAAAAGAAAAGAATCAAGGTGTTGCAATGGGCCAGTCGAAATCCAGACCTCAACCCAACTGAAATGCTGTGGCGGGACCTTAAGAGAGCTTTACATAAACAAATGCCCGCAAACCTCAATGAACTGAAGGAACATTGTAAAGAAGAGTGAGCAAAAAATTCACAAGATTCCCAACACACTGATTCTGCATTTTGGTTTAGTTTTTGTTAAATAATGACAGTGAAACATGTCATGTGTTGTTTATCTGATGTTATATTTTATAAATTTTAGAACCTGCTAAGGACCAGATTTTTTTTAATTAATTATGTCCTGATACATAAAACTTTACAATTAAAAAAAAGGGTGTACTTTCTTTTTAACATGACTGTATCATGTGTGCTACACCATTCTCTAAAGTCTCTTTTGTAATGTCTTTTGAAAATAGGACTTTTTCTAGTCATACCACAACCACAGCAGGCAGCTCTCCAACATCTTACTAATTATTCTGCCCGGCTCTGGAGTACTGTACTGCCCAAACGCAACATTTACAATTGAGTGAAGATGGGAAGTTCATTTAAAATCAGGCAGAACAAATAGTACTTAAAATTTTGGCTGACAATGCGTCATACTTGGGCTTGAGTGATGTAAATTTCGTTGTCAGAGGGTTTACATGAGACTCACAGGGTCTTAAATTGGCCATCCATCCATCCATCTTCTTCCACTTATCCAAAATTGGATAAGTGGTCAGATATAGTCAAATCTGGAGAATATGAATACATAAATGCAGAGCCATTGTCCACCATGTTTACCTTCAGTAAATCACCAGAAAATGAAACCAGACTACCACAAAACAACAACACGCATCAGACTGGTCTTCTGTGATTCTAATCTGCTGTTCATGCAGAAGATGTTGGAATATAGTTCCGTACTTACACAAAAACTGACGTTTAAATGTATTATTATTAAGTCCAAGACAGTCCAAACGCTGTTGTGTCACATTGCAGGATATGATGTGACAATTTATGACACTGGAGAATAGAATTAAAATTGAAATAACATTGGATTGATGCAATCATTTAATGTAAATCATCTCGATATCATTTCACTGGTATTAATTAACTGTTAAAAACCCACACCATCTGACTCTGGCTGCATATTTGAGGTGTGAGAGTTCACTTCATTCCGCTTGGCACCATCAAGACAACAATATGACTTCCTAGAGAAGCGACAGCCATCATGTAGCTATCAAACTAATTCTGTGCGATGAGAACAGTGATGCTACTGGCTGAGAGTGTATTTATTGATCTCCGTGTCCTCCAGTATAATTCCACTTTGGCCATCCGTTTTGCACTGTGTGCTGCTGTACCCACATGAACCAACAGAGCAGGTGTGCATGGAGATGCCCTCAAAGTCTGGACTTCTAAAGGCCTGATAATTATTATTAAACCTGCACATTTATGACAGAACACTTATTGTAACTTGGTGACAAAAAAAAACCCAACTAACTTTTTCACAAACAATTTTATATAGACATCTATCAAGAGATATTCATTAACCATACAAATCACTAAACTTAAAGTTACATATACCCAGCACATACACACTTCAGCCAGACCAAAGCACTGTCTTCTGCTGATGGAGACAGGGTCCCAAGAATATACTTTCTCTGGTACCACAACATGCAGGTGCTGAAAGCGCAGGAGAATGTCTCATTTGACAACCATCATCATTTCCTACACACCTATTAGACATAAAAGTGCCGAGCCTCCTAGTTAGCCAGATTTCCTCATGCCTATACAGAGGGATGCGCCGTATATATTAACACCCAAGCTTCCAGAATTTTTCCTGCATGTACAAAAAAAAATGTTGGTGATCACCAAGTTGTGTTTAATTTAAGTTGGGTTTAATTTATTCAAACTTAAATGTGTTTTAGTTTAGAAAATGGCTATTAAAAAAAAAAAAGAAAAGAAAGAAAAACAGACTCTTGTTAAGCAAGGTAACAGTCTTTAACTTAAGTACATGGGGACCAATCATGGTTATGTGCATAACCATGCAAAAAGCCTCTTATGAGCCAAGAAATAGCAACAACACATAACTATTCCCTTTTAAAGATCAGATGTTATATTACTAGGGAAAGAAATTACAACTTTACTCTCACAATGAAAAATATTACATACAGAGACAGACAGAGAGAGATTCTAGCTTTAGAGATAGATAGTAACTATAGCATCTCATATCTCTCTCTCTCTCTATATATATATATATATCTATATCTCTATCTATCTATATCTCTATCTATCTGAGATGCTATAGTTTCCATCCTCCAAAGTACATAAATATAACCTACACTTCTGCTCTGTGAAATCTAACCATAAGCACAATATTATAAATACATAATTTCACTGCTTCAGCATGAAGGGTGCATGATGAGGGGAAACTCATCTCATCAGTGACTTTAAGTCATTTCCTGGACTCTCTGCATGGTCTAAACAGAGGCAACTAGGCTAATATCCCTCCATCGCCTCCTGTGCACATGTCTTTTAGATGGGCCCCTCCTCTAGCATGGAACCACCACATGACTCTGCGCTCAGCACTGGCTCTGTGCTCTGACTGGGGAGAGGGTGAAAGTAGCCCCGAACCAGACAAAGAGAGAGGGAGAGAGAAAGGGAGAAGGAGGCTGATAAATGATCACATGCTCCAGGAGATCTCCTCTCGGCAGATCCGGTGATTCAGTTCAACATGAACGGGAAAAAAAAAAGAAGAAACCCACTGATCCATTCCTGACAAGTCTCACAAGAGAAAGACATTAACTTTTATTTCAATTTATTTTGTTTTATTTTTTTGTTACAGATATATATGGCCTCACACTTCAGACACAAGTCACGGAAAACCTAAACACTTTGATGCCAATTTGTTAGCTGTTTTATTAAAGTACGCTACATAACACATTATACAACCATGGATCTGCTTCCTGCAGCACAGCGTTTACCTCTTGAACGAACAAAAAAAAAAAAAAAAAAAAAAAAA
>VVAS01093682.1:7700-20152 GCA_015103295.1 Ptychochromis oligacanthus | reverse complement strand
CTACATCCATAATAATAATAATAATATTATTAATAATAATAATAATAATAATGGATTAGATTTTTATAGCGCTTTTCAAGATACCCAAAGCACTTTACATTGACTCCATTATTCATTCACTCCATATTCACACACTGGTGGTGGTAAGCTACATCTGTAGCCACAGCTGCCCTGGGGCAGACTGACGGAAACGTGGCTGCCAATCTGCGCCTACGGCCTCTCCGACCACCACCAAACATTCACTCACATTCATACACCAGTGTTGGGGGCACTGGAGGCAAGGTAGGTAAAGTGTCTTGCCCAAGGACACAACGGCAGAATGCCTGGTATAGAGCGGGATTCGAACCGGCAACCTTCCGGTTATCAGACAACCTGCTCTACCTCCTGAGCTACTGCCGCCCCCAATTACTGATTGGTTAGCTAGTAACTGGAAAAGCTTATAGTATACAGTAATGTGAAACACTAAGTATGCCATTATTGCTTCTTTAGGAAATAAGTAAGTAGCAGCCAGGTGCTGCTGATCAGATGTACTTGATTAGTTGATCATCAGTAAGTGTGAGCACCTCTATAAAAGCAGGTTTAGGCAATTGGCTAGTTTGGAGCATTCAGGTGTGTGTTAACACAGTGCCACTATCTTCCCAGGAGTAGATGTTGCAGCAAATTCACCCCAAGGTCAGACTGTACAATGCTCAGATAAATTGCAAGAAACCTAAGGGCTACATCTCAGACTCTGCAGGCCTCAGTTAGCATGTTAAATGTTAAAGTTCATGACAATACATTTAGAAAAAGACTGAACTAGTATGGCTTGGTGGAAGGGTTGCCAGGAGAAAGCCTGTTCTCTCTGGGGAAAAAAAAAACAAAAAAACATGCAGCACAGCTTAGGTTTGCACAGTTGCATCTGAACAAACCACAAGACGTCTGGTCCAATGTCCTTCAGAAATATGATACCAAAGTGGAGATGTTTGGCTATAATGCACAGCACCATGTTTGGCAAAAACCAAACACAGCATATCAGCACAAACACCTTATACCAACTCTGAGCAAAGTGGTGGATGGGTGATGACCTGGGTTGTTTTGCAGCCTGGACCTGGGCGCTTTGCAGTCATTGAGTCGACCATGAACTCCTCTGTGTACCAAAGTATTCTAGAGTCAAATGTGAGGCCATCTGTCTGATAACTAAAGCTTGGCTGAAATTCAGTCATGCAACAAGACAATGATCCCAAGCACAGCAGCACATCTGCAACAGAATGGCTGAAAAAGGGGAAGAAAAAAAAAAATCCAGGTGTTGCAATGGCCCAGTCCAAGACCAGACCTCAACCTGATAGAAATGCTGTGGTGTGACCTAGAGAGCTGTACATAAACAAATGCCTGTAAACCTCAATGAACTGAAACAATCTTGTAAAGAAGAGTGGGCCAAAATTCCTTCACAATGATGTGAGAGACTGATAAAGTCGTACAGAAAATGATTATTTCAAGTTATTGCAGCTAAAGGTGGTTATAAGCTATTGAATCATAGGGTGTAGTTTTTCACAGGACTACAGAGAATCCTATAAGACTTTATTTACGAACAGCTTTTTTGAAATGGTTATAAGTTTTAATAGTAGATTCATTTGATCTTAAAATACTTAGACGCTTTAGTTATAGTTATTGCAGTTGGGATGGTTTGTACAAGACCATACCTGTTCTGACTTATTTTCTAACCCTTCCACGGGTCTGTTTCTCTCTCCTAACACAGCAGCTCTCTCTGCTGCCTCTCATGGAGCCGCTGATTGGGGTCAACTTTGCCCATTTCGCTCCCTACGGCAGTGGCCAGCTCAATGGAGAGAACCTCTTGTCTGGTACTTTTGGCAGCGCCTCGCTGGATGGAGTTTCTGATTATTATTCCCAGCTGGCCTACAAGGTGAGATCTTCCTACCTTATTTAAGGGGATACCAGGTAAACAGCGTGTATGTGTATGTGTGTGTGTGTGTGTTAAGCGTGTCTGCGGCACAATGTGCTGACATTGCATTGCTCCTTACTTCTACAGCAGAGTAACTTGAGCAATCCACCAACCCCGCCGGCATCTCTTCCTCCCACCCCACCACCTGTGAACCGACAGAAAATGATCAACGGATTTGCCACTACAGAAGAGCTGGCCAGCAAAGCTGCTGCCATGGGTAAGCACTGATAAGGGTTCAAGATTTGCAAATACACATTTCTCCAGATGGGCTGCCCCATCATGCTTCCATAATCTTAAAACCTGATCAGAAAACTGAAGAAATCATAAATTAAGTGTTGCCAACATTGCAGACAATCATGCGTACATATTGACCTTGTTTTCCTATTGCAGTCTCCAAAGGCCTGGTCCCAAAGCCGCTTCATGTTCCATTTAGGACTGAGGAGGATCTGCTAGCCCGGGCGATCGCTCAGGGGCCCAAAACTGTGGATGTTCCAGCTTCTCTTCCCACCCCTCCTCATAATAACCAGGAGGAGCTCAGGTAATGGATAAATAACAGTACTTCATGTTAGGATGATTTATTTTGGGCTGCAGTGTTTTGACTGAGGTGGTAAATTTCTTTTCCTGATGACAGTAACAGAGGGCAGGAGCCTTGCAAGGAGAGGGACACACCTGACAGCTTTGTTCCATCTTCATCTCCTGAGAGCGTGGTTGGCATGGAGATCAGCCGCTACCCAGACCTGTCTCTGATAAAGGAAGAACCGCCATCTCCCTGCCTGTCTCCTGTCCTCCCCATGCTTCCTGCACCTGATGGGAAAGGTAAACATATGCAACTTTCTTTTTTTTTTCTTTTAAATACAGTTTACACACACAGCTCCACTATAAACTCGTGGTTTTTACGTTGGGTGTCCACAAGGGTTCATGTGAAGTAAATATAGTCATCTTTCCGGGTCTGCAAGGGTCAGCATTGTCCATATGCATCCAAAAAATTAAGAATGCAGTGACATTCCTCAAGCACAACTAACTAAGGTGTAAGGTGCTCCTTTTCTGGCTGTCAGAGGGTTTACATGATGTTATTTAGTATGCATGTGCAGAATGTATCCGCATAAGCATATACCCTCAATGTACTTCATGTAAAATTATCTGGAAGTCCCCTGTTCGTGTCTGTCCTGGAGTATGATCAGAGCCTAAAAGTGCTATGGGTTGTTGTTGTTGTTTTTGTTTTTTGTTTTTTTGTTTTTGTTAAAGAATGCTTTACTTTTTTAACTCTCTAGGGACAGAGATCAAACTGCAGGATGTCAAGACTGAGCCGCCTTCATTGTTCTTTGGCTCCCCATTTGGCTCCATGTCTAATGATTCCAAACAAGGGCTGGTTTCTGTAGCTATCACTCTGAGACCAGCTGCAGCTGAGGTAAGAATACTTATATTTACTGAGGTTAGACAAAAATTTCACAGAGAATTTAGTTTTTTGTTTTTTTTTTTAGTTCTGTCATTCCATATTATGTCAAATATGTGCAGAATCTAGCCACACTGTGTGAGAGAGAGAGAGAGATAATCTTGGCAAATATTCTCTTAAAGCGTATTTTGTTTGTATTAATCAGAATCCAATTTTAAGAAATTGCCAAGTTCTGTATTTAAAATTATAAGTTAATTTTTCTGCACACATTATGTTAGTTATTCACATTTAGTTAATTCTTACATGGTGCAAGACATTAAAAGCTGCATATTAACTTATTTTTTTGCTCGTGTAAAATGGAATTGGCCAGACAACTAGTATAACTACTTTTAAGTCCTTGTTTCTGAGAGACCAATTTTAGTTGTTGCTTACAGTGAAATTGAATCATGGGGTAATACAGGACTCAACAATTAACAGTTGTTTAAGTGCCTGTCATTTGGGATAGTGACTGTGGAGACAGTGGGAGGTCAGCTTTTCTACTAGACAACTTCTGCCTTTCCCTAAAACAAAGATTTTGTGTAGAAGGCCACTTGCTCTGAGGAAGCTCTAAACGTGTAGTTATTTGTTTTATTTATTTCTCAGAATATCACGGGTGTAGTGGCAGCTATTTCAGACCTGCTGTGTGTGAAGATCCCCAGCAGCTATGAGGTCAGCAGCACCCCAGACAGGGGGCCCCTATCAGTGGTCAGTGGTCCAAGGGTGGGCCCACATGGCATGGAGCCACGGCCTCCCATGCTCTTCAACGGACAAGGAGACGGTGGAGGGCTGCATGGACGGCCAGGACAGATGATCAGGCCCGGTGGAGCACAGGGAATGATGCAACAGCAGCAGGCACATCATTTCCGTTTCCATCCCAACAGCCCAGGTAGGGAATAAAACTAAATTAATCAAGAGCATCTCTGATTCCCCCCGGTGCAGTAATAAAGCCTGTAATTGAAATGTCAGGTTGGATTTAAGCTAAATATAATCACTCCTTTGAAAAGGCACAATTCAGCAACACACTTTTCAGTATCTCATTTCTTCCCATTAAACATCCACAGGAGCACTTATTTTTCTTAAGTCTTTTCAAACATCCCTTTTGTTGAGTTTACCCCTATTTATCTGAGTCAGAAGGCAGCATAAAGCTTGGGTGCTATGACTTTTGTCCTGTTCTATTGTAGTCAAAGTAAAGAATTATTCATCTGTAGGTTACTATCAGAATTAGATCAATTTTGGAATTGATCTAATTTTGGAATGCATTTCTGTTGTTTCAGGCACAGCTGGACTTCGAGGACCTGACCATAAGACCCCTGGCAGCCCTGGGTGTAAACCTCAGTGGTGCTGCCACTGTAAGGTGGTGGTTCTGGGAAATGGAGTACAGAAAGCCATGAAGGACCTCCCTGCTCACATGAAGGTACCAAATCTCATGCCTGCCTTTTTTTTTACCTATACAATAAGACTGAATGGACTGAGAAATATAGTGCTTCTCAGTTTGGCACAGCTGCAGGTGAGAACAGTGATTGTTCTCTCATGAGCAAAAAGGCCTACATCTAAAGGGTTTAATAAAGTACACTGTACTTTAATACAATGGCATGTAAAACATTTGCACCTGGTTAAAATTTCACACAAAGTAAAACATGAGCTGATTTTCAAAAGACATTAAGTCAAAGATGACACATGGTTTTAATATTTTAAGAAAGATTGCTTTTCTATATTCAGTGGTTATTTAAAAAAAAAGGCAAAGTTTAGACACCCTACATGGTCAGTACTTGGTACCACAAATATCACAGTTAAGCACCTTTTGAAACAGTTAAGAGTCTTTTGCTTCATATCTTAAGATTTTTACTTGTTCTTTCTGCAAAAGGCTTTTAGGTCTGTAAAATCTCTTAGGCTGTCTTACATACACAGCTCATTGAGGCCTGCCTAAAGATTTTCTGATCTGGGGACTGGCAGAGCCATGGCAAAACGTTAAGCTTGAACCTTGAAGTAGTCCATTGTGAATCTTGAATCTTATTTAAGATCATGCTGTAGAAGCTTTCTTCTTTTAATCTTCTTTTTTTGCATACTGTGTGATGTTTACCTGTAGAATTTGCTGGTATTTAATTTAATCTGTTTTTAACTCTACCAGCAAATTGTTCTATATGCCACTGCCAATTAAAGCCAAAAGCACGACTGATCAGTCTCTGAACTTAGCAGTTAGTTAAAGCTTTCATATTTGCATCATCTAGCCTTTTCTAATGGTGGCTGTGTCCAAGCCAAAGCCCTAATGAGCTAGTTAAAATCTGAGTCTGTGGTAAAAAATTATCTGAGAGCTTGGTTGCCCGAACTTTATCTCCTTCTGTTTTTTACTGTGAAATTGTACAAAACAAAACAAATTACACTCACCTTGCTTGTTTAAATGAATGATTCATCTTTAACTCTCATTTAATCTTCTGTTCATGTAAGAAATCACAGTATCAGATTTTTGGACCATTTCACTGCCACGTATACATATAACAGTAGTGCGCGTACAAGATGAGCTGTGACTGGATGCCCAGTCCTTACCAGATAATCTTTCGGGGATGTAAAGTATTATCTGCTTTCAGCCTGAAGGGCCACACTTATCAGTATATTCATACACACAGCACTAGAGTAATATTATACATATGCTCTGATTGTTGAAATCCTGCTGGAGTTAAATCCATTTCACATCAATTAGTGGGTTAAACAGCACCCACATGACTCCACTCTTAGAGTATTTAGGTTATTTAAATATTGCATTAATCATAATTTAATTTATTTTTCTTCATCATTTGGCCTAAAGCCCACATTAGTGAGATTTAACACCTCATTCCTAATTCAGCTTCTTAAAACTTGGACTGATTTATCTCATTAGGAATCTGAAGGCCGTCTGAAATCTGAAGAAGACCTGGTCTTCTGCAGTCACAGCTGCTTCCTTCTCTACTGCTCATCACCACCACTGCAATCTAGATCAGAAACTAAGGTTTGTACCACTGTAACTCATGCAGAGAAAGTCTAAACAGCACGCAGTTTAATTTTCTTTCTTTTTTTCTCTCTCTCTCCCCCCTGATCTTCTCAGGAATCTGTGTCCCTTCTCCCAGCCTCTGAGCAAACACAGAGCCTTTCTAAAACTCAGCACCAGTACAGTAACAACATGTCCTCGCTGGATGTCCATTGTCTGGCCCAGCTTCAGCCAAAGCAGTCTCCCCCCTCTACACCTCCTATCCCCTTCCCTACAGCAGGTGAGACACCCAAGACTGAAGCCAAATCTGATGCTCTCAAAGTGACAGTGAAGCTGAAGTCACGGCCAAGGTCCCACGATGGCTGGCACCAGGGAAAGAGACAGAAAGGACTCCGATGGAGGAAGTGGACTGTCCAAGTGGTGGTTCCAAGAGGGAATTCCCAGCTCCCAGATGAGGATAAGATTGATGAGCTCCTGAAGAAGCTTGGGGCGTCCCTGCGCCCTCCAGCGTCACTCAAGGACCAGAGACGCTGCTGTTTCTGCCATCAGTTTGGAGATGGGATGACTGATGGTCCTGCTAGGCTGCTTAATCTAGATCTCGATGTGTGGGTTCATCTGAACTGTGCCCTGTGGTCAACTGAGGTATACGAGACGCAGGCTGGTGCCCTCATCAACGTGGAGCTCGCACTGCGTCGCGGCCAAACGATACGATGTGCCTACTGCCAGCAGACTGGAGCTACCAGTGGCTGCCACCGCCTACGCTGCACCAATGTCTACCATTTCACCTGTGCTCTGCAAGCTCAGTGCACCTTCTTCAAGGACAAGACCATGCTCTGTCATGCCCACAGACCCCGGGGGACGGCAGGACAAGCTCTGGAGCATGAGCTGCGATGCTTCGCCGTGTTCCGACGTGTTTATGTCCAAAGGGACGAAGTGCGTCAAATTGCCACTGCTGTGCAGCAGCCTGAGTTAGGTTATACCTTTCGGGTAGGAAGTCTGGTGTTGCATGCAATCGGCCAGCTAACACCGCTACAGATGGCATACTTCCATTCCCCAATGGCCATCTTTCCGGTTGGCTATGAGGCTTGCCGCATTTACTGGAGCATGCGCCATGGCAATCGCCGTTGCCGCTACATCTGTTCAGTTGAAGAGAGAGACGGGATGCCCGAGTTTACCATCAGAGTCATCGAACAAGGCTACAAAGACGTGGTCTTGACTGACACCTCTGCTAAAGGTTTGCCCTCAGCAGTTCCTTACAGAAAAAATATTTTTGTCTTTGTGCCTAATAAAACCATTTTAACCAACGCATGTCCTTGTCTCATTATTAGGAGTGTGGGATAAGGTGCTAGGTCCTGTTGCTGAGAAAAGGGCTGAATCAGGCACTCTTAAGCTCTTCCCCATTTACCTGAAAGGAGAGGATCTGTTTGGGCTCACAGTTCCTGCAGTTGCCAAGATCACTGAATCGGTTTGTAGCTGCTTTGGATGACTTCTGTCAGCTCCAAGAATTTAAAACATCAATAAAACTCTAAATGATGACTTTCATCTCCTTTCAGCTCCCAGGGGTCGAGGGTTGTGACAGGTACTCATTCCGTTACGGACGCAACCCTCTCGTGGAGTTACCTCTCATGTTCAATCCAGCTGGTTGTGCCCGTGCCCAGCCAAAAACAAGCTCTCCCTACACCTCTCTGGTGATAAGGTAACTTTGTTTGAATCCCAGAAGGTTGATTCTGTTCATCTGGACGTAGCGTTTTCTGTGGGAGAAACGTTTCGTCACTCATCCAAGTGACTTAGGGAGACTGAGGAAGTCACTTGGATGAGTGACGAAACGTTTCTCCCACAGAAAACGCTACGTCCAGATGAACAGAATCAACCTTCTGGGATTTCCTTACCTGGATGATTGAGCATGCATCAAGAAACTTTGTTTGAAGTTGACATTAAATTACCTTCCTGGGAACATTCTGTCTCAAAGTAAAACAAGTCAAAATTATTAAAATGTTCTCCCTCCCTACCTCCCATCTCAAAATAAAGGCCACAACCACAGGCTGTATCCAGCAGCAGTGCCAGGTCTAACCAGAATGTTGCCCAAGGAGAAGGTGGTGCCCCCCATAGTAAGCCTCCAGTGGTGCATCCCAGGTCCTCACAGTACCGCTGGATGAAGAGTGAGTGGCGAGCCAACGTCTATCTGGGCCGCTCCCGCATCCAAGTGAGTCGACTAGATATTAATTCCTAACTATGTCAAAGTGAGACTGAATCTTTTGGATCCTGTTTCCTGTTGACTGAATGAAAATCTGCTTATGTATTCACAGGGCCTGGGGCTATTTGCTGCTAGAGACATTGAAAAACAAACTATGGTGATTGAGTACAATGGAACTATTCTCCGTAATGAGGTTGCCATCAGAAAGGAGAAGATTTATAGATCTCAGGTAAATATCTGTTTTGTTTTTTGTTTTTTTTTAATCTGAAGTTCTGTTTCTTTAAAATTGCCTTCTTGCCTTCTTTAAAACTGAGCATATTTTCTCTTCCTTGCAGAACCGAGCAGTGTTCATGTTCCGCATCGACAGCGAACATGTTGTTGATGCCACTCTAACTGGAGGGATCGCAAGGTACTCTGAGATTCCACAAATTATTTGAACACAGTAACAAATGTATATTCATGAGAATATCGCATCATTTCTTTAAATTTAGTTGTTGCAGCAAATGTCATTCAGTGCCAAATAAACACTGATCAGCCACAACATTAAAACCCCTGGCGGGTGAAGTGAGTAACACTGATGATCTCATTGCACTGGCATCTGTCAAGGAGTGGATGCAATAGGCAGCAAGTGAAGAGTGAGCTCTCGAAGTTGAAGCAGGAAAAATGAGCAAGCCTGACGATCTGAGCAACTTTGACAAGGGCCACATTGTTATGGCTGGATGACTTAGTCAGAGCATGTCCTGTGAGCTGTTACCAGTATCTAGTGGTTAGCACAGGTCATGGGGGGGCGATCCCACAGAAGAACACCTGTAGCACAAATGACTGGAAACTGGTTATGATAGATAGTTATCAGAATGCACAGTGCATCACAGGTTGCTGCACAGGGTTTTCACACTGACCACTGCCAAAATAAACCAGGGTGTTAACTTGGCCTCCAAATCCCTCAGATTTCAATCCATTTGAGCATGTTCAGGACATCTTTGCAGGACTTAATTGACGTGCTGCTAAGACGTAACAAAGGTCTTGTGGAACGCATGTCTCTATAATTGGGCTGGGAGATGTTTTTTGTTTTGTTTTGGTTTTTTTTTTGTTTTTTGGCATGAGGGGGATTCGCACAATGTAAGACAGGTGGTATTAATGTAGCAGATCAGTGTCATCAAAAAGAAAACTTAAGTCATAAAAATAGCATCTCTATCTGTCTTACTGATACAATCTTCCAACAAAATGGCATAGACGTGACACTGCCTGTGTGCATGGGTGGCTTGTCTGTGAACTGTTATATATTGCAAATGATCATCATGGTTTTCATGGATGCTGTAGATGTCGGCCTTTTTTGCATTGTGTTATCAAAGGGATGGCAATTTAATTGTATCTGCGAAATGGCCCAAACAAACAGGGAACTATCTACAGACCATCCCGCAACCGGATCATGGCCTTCAGTGTGTTGATAGATTCTGACAGATGAGTACTCCATAGTTAGTACTACTGTGTTACATGAGTTCTCGGTACTCATGGGATGCACCACATTCTGCTTCAGACTTGGTCTGTCATTGACAAAAATCTGTCCACAGATATAAAAACATGTGTGAAGGTACTCAAAACTGTCTTAATAGTAGTTCCTGCTACATTTGGGTCTCATTTTGCCACGATGAACATACACAGGTGAAAACAAAACCGGTTTATTTAAGGTCATAAAAGATGTTTTTTGCAATGTTTGCTGTTTCATTTTATCACTATCTGCTGCTGCTTGTCTGAATCAGGTCACAGAGGCAGCAAATAAAATTTGCAATAATTTAAATGTGGTTACGTGTGTAATGCTTTGAACTCTGTTTGACGTGTAACAAATGCTTGTTTTTCCAGATATATCAATCACTCTTGTGCCCCTAACTGTGTTGCTGAGGTGGTAACATTTGAAAGGGGTTACAAAATCATCATCATCTGCATTCACAGAATTGAAAAAGGAGAGGAGGTTGGTATCTTTTTTCTATAATTAGACTTTGTCCCTCTGCATTTGCTAGCTTGTGTGGGTGTAAAAAACAGTGCAACTGTGATATAGCAATGGCTGTTTATCCCTTGTTTTTGCAGCTGTGTTTCAACTACCAGTTTGACAGTGTTGAGGGCCAGCACAAGATCGCTTGCCACTGTGGAGCTCCTGAATGCAGGAAGTGGATTAACTGAGCAAAACGAAAACGACAAACCCAGATGCATTCCTTGCCATAGTGTGCGGATGCTGTGATCTCTGCACAGAGAAGGAAAAAAAAAAGACTTTACACTAAATGCATTTTATGAATGAGCAGAAGGCCTGAGCCCTTGGAGAAATGAATGAATTTGTGCTGGTTCATCAACATCATGGAATAAAAACAGGTGGAGGAAGGGAAATACAACACAGTAGCAGGATGTGACTCGTGCCATATGTGAGGGGCTCTGTCGATGCCTCTGTCTGTATGTATTTGTGTTTTTGTTTGGTGTACATGGGGTGCGGAATCCACCAGCGAATGAGAAAGCACTGTGTGGGGTGCGGCCTTATTGCTTACTAAGGGCAGGCCCTTTTGTTCATACTGTTAATGTATACCGTTTGACTAAATGTAGACATCACTGAATGAGGAATGTACAGCAATGAATACCGCGAAGGGAATATTAACTTGCACTAAAAATAGAAAATAAACAAAAAAACATACACATACACACAAGCTTTTAAATACTTGATTCCATGAGTCAGTTTTATCATAGGTCTCTGTCATGTGATTTGTGTGGAATTCGAGAGGTTTTGTATTTATTACTGAGTGAATGAATTTTATTCTCAAAATGAGATTGAGTTAAAAGAAGGCTAGATTGCTATTGTTTTTGAAGATTGAAGAAGACATGCTGTTACTTTTGTATAAATGTACATAAAGAAAACTATAGGAATAACCGACCAAATACTACCTTAACCTTCTTGATGTTTGGGTGTTTTTAAAATTGTTTTTGTTCTGTTTGTCATTGAAATTTATTTAAGATGGACGTTATTTCAGTTTGAGAGTATATATTATGATTATTCTGTACAGAATTTGTAATATAACCACAATAATTCACAAAGTATTTTTGTTGTATTAAAAGTACGGTATTGTAGCGTAGTGTTTTGTGACTTACACTTACTTTGACCACTCAAAAAAAGAAATATTTTTGTTGACTAACGTAACGAGTTATCAGTTACAGAATCAAGGAAAAAAAGACTCTTCAGATAGTAAGAGATCATTGTGATCTGTTTGCTGTTAATCAGGTTTGATTTTAAAGAACTGTGAATTAGGTTTTAAAACCCAAAAAACAACTTTTTAACTTTTTATCACAAATGGAAACAGCAACATGTATTAACCTGTTTTTTGCTTCTTTTTTTTAAACTTTACTTTTAAAATAAGGTGCGAACGTCTAATAATGTGATTTAGACGAACCATGGCGCGACAGAAAGAATTATATGGAGAACTGTAGGTTGTTCTACCTTTTTGGAAAGAAATGGCATTCTGCTTAATCAGAAATATTTCTTATACTGACACTTCACAAGTCACATGCTAGAAACAGAAGCGTTTTTGCGTGCACAATTTCAAGTTGACTGTAAAATTTTGGAGACAGTCTTAGAACTTGTAATGTATATGGCATGTATTTTTTTAACTTTCTGAAGACTCAATTGTATATATTTTCTCAATGAATGGTTGTAACAAAATTGTTTCTTGGATATTTTTCTTCTCTTGTATGATACATCATCCTGCCAGTGTGTTTGTGCTACATTTTCTTGGTCATGTAAAGTAGTCATTTCTTTTCTTTGTTTTTTTTTTTTTTTTTTTTTTTTTTTTTTTTTTTTTTTTTTTTTTTTTTTTTTTTTTTTTTTTTTTTTTTTTTTTTTTTTTTTTTTTTTTTTTTTTTTTTTTTTTTTTTTTTTTTTTTTTTTTAA
>VVAS01093677.1:13290-28678 GCA_015103295.1 Ptychochromis oligacanthus | reverse complement strand
CAAGAGATTTAACCAAACTAGACAATCACACACACCCCATTCTTTCTGTTTCATTCTGGCATCACAGTCTTTGCTCTGACGTTATTTTTTTTAACCTTTCTTTAGATCTTACTATATACATAAGTCTGGCAAGAAAAAGTTAGAAAGGTGTCCAAACCATATTGCCCATATTTGTAAACACCATTCAAACATTTGCAGTTAAGGTTAGAAAAAGCACAGCATGTGA
This sequence comes from Ptychochromis oligacanthus, assembly GCA_015103295.1. Taxonomy (NCBI): domain Eukaryota; kingdom Metazoa; phylum Chordata; class Actinopteri; order Cichliformes; family Cichlidae; genus Ptychochromis; species Ptychochromis oligacanthus. Next base: position 28,452 of record VVAS01093677.1, on the reverse strand, counting down.
ACCCAGAGGTTAATGACATTAAGGAAAGCTAGTTCGTGTCAGGAGATTGTACACCTCAACTCTAATCAATGACACAAGATTGAAGATGTGGATCAGAGCTATACTGACTCACAAAATAAACTCATAAGTATCGAGTGTGTCTTTGTAAATTGCTCAGCTCACTAGAAATAGTAATAGCATGCAAATAATAACATTTTAAACCACCACTGCGGTTTCTAATGTGCAGTAAGATTAAGATCTTTGTCTATGATGTATTTTCAAGAGTGTCTGAGAAAGATCTCAGATCTCTCAAAACCTGTGTGTTAGGCATAAAACCTAAAACTTGCAAATGTACTGGCTCTCTCCATTACTGTTGGGGGTATGGCTGAATGAAGTCATGAGGGACATTAACCTAAAAGCGATATAATGCCATCACTTAAAAAGACTGATAAAGTAAGCAATGCTACAATCTCATATCTGTAATTAGTTTAACCCTTTTCAGAGAATGTTGACATTTATCAATACACAATTAGAAAAACTGTATACAAATTCAAATGTACTAGGTTTGTGCACGTCCAGCTAAGATGCATGTTCAGGCTGTAAAAGAGTTATTGACCATGGAAATCATGGTGCATGATTCAGGGGTGGCTGTGGCTCAGGAGGTAGAGCAGGTCATCTACTAATCGGAAGGTTAGTGGTTCGATTCCTGGCTATTCCAGTCTGCTCCAGTCTGCATGCCAAAGTATCCTTGGGCAAGATACTGAACCCCGAGTTGCTCCCGATGCATTCATCGGAGTGTGAATGTTGGATAGAAAGCACTTACATGTAGAAAAAGGTGCTTGTAAGAATGTGTGTGACTGGGTGAATGAGGCTTGTGGTAGATCATAAAGCGCTTTGAGGGCTCAAACCAGAGCTGATAAAGCGCTATATAAGAACCAGTCCATTTACCATTTACAATGAGCAATGAGTTTTCTGAGAAGAATATGCAGCACTATGTATGGACTAAAAAGCATACTGTATACCTACATCGTTGTTCGAAGGTGAACTTTGGTGGGGGAAGAGTCATTACTTGTGCTGCTCTGAATCCACTGGACCCGGACAACTTGCTATCATCAGGGGGAAAAAATATTTTCCTGAGTTCATCAAGGTGTCTTGCAGAACAATATTAGTATAACCTGGATGATACTGCATAGCAATTACCCTAATTATCAAAGCAAATCTGTTATAAAGGAAATCTCCACCTTTTGCAGTTGCCCAATAAAATAAGAGACCAAATACAGATACTGTGACAAAATAAGATTATGACTGTTTGGGGGTAGTTCTGTAAGGAAGAAACATACAAAATCCCCCCATACAAAATCCTATGCTTAAGGATATTGTTTTTGACATTGTGTTTGTCTTTATCTGTAAATGATGAAGATCAGATTGCCTTTCATGACCATTTATTGCAGAAAACCAGGTCATTCCAAAGGACACAGCATTTCTTATTCTCTATCTTCTTGTGTGGCTCTTAGTCCATCTGCCAGTTCATCAGCCAGTCATTCAGTCAGTAAGTGAGTCTGCTTCCCTGCCAGAATGTTCATTATTTCATTTCTTCCTCTTTCTCCCTCATGATGTGGCTGTCTCTCCCTCCAATCCATCTATAATGCTTCCAATTTCACACTTTCACTGTCAGAACATGCACTTAATTACATCGCCGCCAAGTTTACACACTCCCTCATACACAAAATGCTCAACATGACCAGCATAGAAAATTTCAGCACTCGCCAATCAAACTGACTCCCTGAGGTACAAGGACTGACATTATCATGCAGGACATGAACTCAAATTCCACACGGCAGGATTTCCCGAATGTAAAACGTATGTTGCACACAGTTCTGGTCACCAAGGCAACAGCAAGGGTGTCACAGCAACAAAATAGGCAGCTGTAGAGCTGAGTAACAGCTGTTCATTTGCAGCCACATCTGGCAACATCTCTTCTCAGTCCACATACACACATGCCTACAGCCGAGGAAGGGTCTCAGGAGAAGAGAGGCATGTTGGTGTGTGTGCTCATCTCCATTTGTGTGTGTTTGTGTGTGTATATGTGTCAGTGCTCATATGATAAAGTACTGGGCAGGAGTCACATGAGTGTCTTCTCACCTTCCAGGACAACCTGTGCATGGTGGAACAATTTCATTTTCAGAAATATGACTCCAGTTTTATTGTTTTACCCTCCTCTCGCCCCAGATGAAAAGTATAATTATGTAAAACATCCATTTACACACTTGGTTGGCGCCACACTGCAGAAAGCCAGAGAGCGATGAGGCATGTTTTCATTCAGGGAGCAGCAGCTGAGAGATAAGTGTGTCTGAGCAAACCACGTCTAGTCAAACACTGTGTGTGAGGACCTGCTACTAGACTTAAGCACAAGAATCAATAGCCCACAGCTGCAAGGTGCACTACAATACAACATACACTCCATAAGATCAAAGCTGGGAAGAACACCTGCTCTCTGGACAGGTTTCTCTTATACAATATATAATGGATCTACATAGTACTTCAGATTACCTAATCTTGCTCCAAATAGTTGTTTCTTATATGTACTCATTATTTATGTTTCTTGATTCTGGTGTTTTTTCTTCCTCCAGAATTTCTTCCTTCATGTCATTTTTTGAAAAATTATGTTTCATCACGGATAAGCGGTAGAAAATGGATGGATGGATGTTTCATCACATTTTGTCTGATTTACCATTTCTCATTTTGTAGTGTCCTCATCCATAGGTGTAATTCTTTGTGCTCAAATGAAAAATCTAGCTTTCATCTCACTCTGTTATCATTTTGTTAGGTTTACTCTATCTAATTTTAGTTACTTTTATTCTTTCTATTGTTTCACATACCTACGTCTCGTCTCATTAAATCTCACTTTTCCTCTAATGCAATTTTTCATTTCTTAAAGTTATCATCATTTAAACTTTTGATCCTTGCATAATTATTTGTCCTTTCAAGCAACTGTTTTTCTTGCGATATAGCTCTCAACAGACATAACAAGTCAGTCACAGCATGAAGGGAGGAGCTAGAGTAGAGAGGGGTTTAAAAGCAGCTTGCAGATGTGCAGCATCTGTAGTTAGGCTAAAGCAGCCTAAACAGAGTGCCTTGTGAGAGATTTGGCAATTGTATGATTAGAAGCGCATTGGCTGAGTCATCAACTGATGTGGGCTGTTACTGAGCTCAGTTGGTATCAATGCAGGATTAGACTGAGCCTGACTTTTTGGCCTGCCTGAACTAACACTATACTTATTTTCTGTATTTCACACTTCTCAGATGTACTCATCCACTTATGTTTTCTCTCTCTCATGGATGATTTCTCATTTTTTCTTTACTGTTCTCTAATACGTCTTCATTCTTTCTTAATTTATCTTAGATTTCTTCATCCTGTCATGTTTCTTGCTCAGATGTATTTCCTTGTGTTTACTCATTTATAAATCTATTTGAAACTTTCTCTTGCGGCCTTTTTTAACATCCCATCACACATCTTCACCTTTTTTGAATTTTTACACTCAATTTCCATTTTCATATCCATAATGCTCTTATAGCTCTCTTTGTTCTTTCATTTTTCTCATATCCATTCCTCATCCTCTTATGGCATTTTCCTTATCACCTCTTATGGGTTTCTGTCATTCTATCACTTCTGAGTCTGGCTACTTTCTCCTTTCTCATCATCTGCCACTTCCGAACTCCCTCTTCTACAATATTATCCTCTCTTCTCTCATCTTCTCCGTTAACCACATCGTCTCCTGCTGCTGCAGTCTCTCATCTTTCTCTGTCTTTCATCTCCCCTTTCTTCTCTGCAATACATCACTCTACTCCTCGAAAACAAAAGGAAGAGAAGTGTTTGTGAGCATCAGTGTCCATTTCCATTATGCTCCTCTTCATTTAAGTTTTCTCAAAAGAGATAATTTCAAAGAAAATACTATTTCAACCTATTTTCAGCAGACTCCTCTTAAAACAAAATTAGGAACTACTAAAAAAGTTCTTGAGCTGACCAGCTTATGACACTGTTATAGCCTATATGGTCTCTATGGAATGGTAACACTAATGGGAACTGTTATTTGACAGTATCTAACAGTATGTTCTTTTTTTTCCCCAGTGGGAGTGTGATTTCTGCCCCGGGTGTTAGTGAAAGGGTTATGTTCAGTAAAGTAATGCTGGTCAATAACTGCAACACTATTGTTAGCCATTATTGTTAGCCATTTGTAATACTTTTTTATGTAACATGATAGCTTGTGGAGGCGGCACATAATATAAGCTTAAAGTGTCAAACACCATTATCGGAACACATGCTAAGCAGCTGACAATGAAGCACACATACACACATGAAAGAAACATGGTGGATTGTACAAATTGGAAAACTTCCAAACTGAACTACAAGGTCACAAAGTCACAGCGAACAGATACCAAGCCAATCCACTCACTCACAATGAAGAACTGTGGAGATTTAAAGGGCTTGGGGCTTATTTAAAGGCTTAAAGACATGCCTTATACACTCAATTCATCCTGTGACATCTGCTCTCTTTTTGTAAAATGCTTCATGTCATTCTTAGAGAAAGAAAAAAATCTAGCAAAAGCACTCTGACAGTATGGGAGTGCTGAAAAAAGTAGCATCTGATGATGTTTCATTTCAATTCTTGTTCTTTTTTTTCTTCACATGGATAAATGACAAAGACACACACACAATGTGAACTAGATCATAAAATCTAATGGTAACACTTATTTGTTTATCTTGAACATTGATGATAAGCATTATTTTCTAGTGTCATCCCTTCCAAAACAAAGAGAAAGCAAGAACCAAGAAGCAAGCACTCTCTTCTTTTAGAAGGCAATCAACAACCACAGAGGGAGCGAAATCTATCATAGAAAAAGGAAAGATAGCAATTTCTGCACTGACAACAGCCTCAATAGACCAGGCTGTAACCCTGGAAGAAACTGTGATATGTTTGGAGTGGTGGAAATGTCTCTTTTTACTATTTGAACTCTTTTACTATTTGATTCATTTTTTAAAAGACTCTGCTATTAAGCTACCTGTATGTCTCCGTTCTGGCACACTCTCAAAAGTAATTCTGGTATAGAGGCTCAATAATTAAAGTACAAGAAGCAGGCTGAAGGAAAGAAGGTACAAATAAATCCCTTGCACTTGATCATTATGGTTTTAAGAAGCATAAGAGCCTAAACCTCTTTCAGGGTAAAATCTTCTACAAAGTGTGCATCACAATAATACAGAAGGTGGCTCAAAATATGAGAGAAACAGCTAACTTGCTGGAACCACATCACAACCTACGCTTGGCTGGTGTGGGGTTTTCTGCTGGCAGGTTGTGGTTTGTGTCAAAGCAAAACCCGATTAACATTTCAACAGTTTCCTCCTATATTCTGAAAACTGAAATCTGTGGTCAGTGTTTCTAATGTTAAAGCAATGAAGAGGCTGACAGGAACGATGATGGGATTCATGTTTGTGGTTGAAAGTTTAGAGACCAGTTGTGGTTTCTATAACATGAACAGTCTTATTATTGACATTCTCTCAGTGTTGCAACAGGTAAAATAAATGACCTTGTCACTTGCTATAACTCAAAGTTATATCAAGTGGGTAGGTCAGAACTTCCCCAAAAGATCAAAAGAAAAAAAAAGTGAGGATTACAAAGGTAATATAAAGTAATATTACTACAAGAAAAAAATACGTCTAGACTTGTTGTACATTTACTTAACCCTTTCATGCATGGATTATGACATCTTCAGTCAAGATTTTTTCTATAACTGTTTTTATTACCCTTTAGGCATGAAAAGAACAATTCAAGTGCAATTTGTTTTGAAAATGTAATTTTCATAAAGTTATTTATGTGTCCACTTAGCTGGACAGCATGCATTTGAGTTTACAACCAAGAAAATATGTATTTTAATAAACAACAACATAAAATGATACAGTTTGCAAAAACTATGTAATAACATTTTTAAAGCGCTTAAACTTTTGCAAAACCATTTTTAATTTTAGATTATTTCAAAGACTAGGGCCAAACATGACCTCAGTACATAGAAGTAAACTTGAAGTAAAGTTTGCTTTATAAAACAAACTCTTGTCACTGTAGCAACAAAACGCATGCATATTAAAGAAAAGGGCTTTTGAATAGCTGTCCACTGTAGTGACCACCAGGCATGATATATTTTGCTCCTAAAGGGGGACAGGGGGGAAAAAGCAACTAATAAAGTACTATACTGAAACAACAAAGAATAAAATAAATCTTTGTTTAACTGGCCACCACATATGTAACTTATGATTGTGAAGACAGTGCTTTATTTTAAGAATACAGTGAACTGAGTCCCAAACCTGTAGTCTTGTGTTAATTATTCAGCTTTCTCTTTTTATGGGACAAAAATGTTGTGCAATCACTTTTACATCATATTGGGAGGTGTATGCATGAAAAGGTATATCTAATCAAACGTGGTTGAAACCCAGCTGTCAAATTAATAAGCATATATCTGGTGTTTTGGGTAGAAAGCACTGTAACCCAAAGCTGGAAAAGTGGCAGAAGATGGATGGATGGATGGATGGATGGATGGATGGATGGATGGATGGATGGATGGATGGATGGATGGAGATTTGCATGTCTGGAATAGGAAAATGTGTTTTTCATATTTCCAAAAGAGCAAGGAAACTTTATACTATGTCTTCCTCCTGTTGATCTAACACAGATTAGTGAGATGCTCCTAGAGAGATGTTTGCTATCCGATTCCCATATTTCAGCATCTGTGAATTACTAAGGCAAGGACAATTTGCTCATAGACAAAGACAAAAAGTGAAAAATATCATGCAAATAGCATTTTTTGCACATTTACAAGTATCCATGATAGAGCAAAGGAAAAAAGCAAAAAATAAAGTTTGAATATGGAGATGTATAAGCAAAGAGATGGTGATGGAGAGCTGTGCTCAGGTCATAGTGTTGGACTGTCAATGTGTTCATCTTAACCTTGTCTATCTGACACAAATTGGCCCTGACCTACTTTGTGCGAAGTGTGTATGTTTGTGTGTGCACATACATGGCTCTGACCTGATACTGCAAGTCTGGCACAATTTTAAAGCTGCCGCTGCTTAGCCAAACTCTTCACCCCTTTCTCCCCCCTTAATTCCTGTCACATCAGCTGAGACTAACTGGGCAGCTGTGGTGTGATATTCTGTCAGGATGTGTGTGTGTGTGTGTTTAATGCCCTGCATCACCCCCTGTCCCGCTAAAACAACTGAGGTCATCCATCCTGGCCACACACCCACACACACACTTATAGCCTACACATCATTACATCGGCACACACTCAAAGCAATATTAATCATTTAGAAATGTAGAAGATTTAGAAGGTCACTGTTTATGAGGTTGAGGACTACTCATTATACCAGCCACCTAATAGGTCAAGGCTGGCCTAATAGTTCCCTGTACCCTCACAGGTCTGTGGTGCACATGGCAAAACCATAACAGAATAATTCTCCTGTGTTACGCTGTACTGGGTTCAGATCTGGGGACTGGGAGGCCACTGAGGTCCACTTAATTCAACATTAAATCAGAGCTTTGTGACATGGTCATTTATTAGGCTGGAAATGGTTATTAGAAATTGGATAAGTTTTGGCCATAAAGAGATGCTGGCAAAACTCAAATAGGCTACAACACCCAAACAATTGATTGATAGGTATCAAAAGGACCCACATTCTGAGCCTCCTATCTCTGTGCCTCAGCAGAAATTGAGAATACACCAAGCTACATTTTTCCAGTCTTCATCTGTCCAGTGTTGTCCAGTGCCTGTGCCCAATGCAGCTTCACATTTCTTTTCTTGGCTGAAGGAAGCGGAACATGACGTAGTCTTCTGATATTGTAGCCAATCTGCCTCAAGGCTGGACGTGATATGAATTCTGAGATATTTTTCTGTTCAGAGTTATACAGAGTGGTTATTTGAGTTAGTACCAGTTTTCATTTGTCTCACCTTTCTGAGTAAACTATGCAGTAATCATGCCAGGTATGGTCACATTCACAGAGATTGCATTTCTTCTTTGTTCTTATATTTGATGGGAACCATATCTGAAGCTCCTGCATTTCAATGTTGACACATGACTGGCTGATTGGATAAATGATTTAATAAGCAGGTGCGCAGATGCTCCTGATAAAGTGCTTGGTGAGTTTATATGCACATTAGATTTTTAAAATACCTCAGTGTCAATCACACAGACTTTGGTCAAATGGAGAACTGTTGCTTCTGCCAATCCATTTCAGTGGTACAGGATTACAGATCTGCACAGATACAGCTTCATTCTTATCAAGCTGATGAACATTTTAGCTAAAGCCATCCGTGTATGTGTTGATAAGGAAGCAGAGAGTTAGATAAATTGAGTCCATCCCTTTTGTTGCAACAATGAATGCAAGTCTGCTGGAATACCAAAAACATTCACACAAACCTTCTTTAGTTTAAATGCTGCAAACCATCTAGCAATAGGATCACAGCATGTGTAATGTCATCATCATCACACAAACTCACAAACACACACAGAGACATACAGATTCACAAGTCAAAAGACTGTATTGTATAAAATTCTACAAATTTTATACAATACAAAAAATATCATAGTTGGAGTTCTGAGCAGTTTTTCTTAATTGTAAACACAAAATTTCAATTTACACTAATCGGCCACTTTGTTAGGTACACCTGTGCAAATATCGACTCAGTCAATCACATGGCAATAACTCAATGCATTTAGGCATGTAGACATGATCAAGGCAACTTGCTGACGTTCAAAGCAAGCATCAGAATGGAGAAGAAAGGTGATTTAAGTGACTTTGATCATGGCATGGTTGTTGGTACCAGACGGGCTGGTCTGAGTATTTCAGAAACTGCTGATCTACTGGGATTGTTCCACAAAACCATCTCTAGGGTTTACAGAGAGGAGTCCAAAAAAGAGAAAATATCAAATGAGCGGCAGTTCTGAGTGAAAGTGTCTTATTGATGCCAGAGATCAAAGGAGAATGGCCTGGCTACTTTGAGCTAAAAGCAACAGTAACTCAAACAACCACTAATTACAACTAAGGTACGCACAAGAGCATCTGAACGCACAACACGTCAAATCTTTCAGCAGATGGGCTATAGCAGCAGAAAACCACACCGATGCCACTCATGTCAACTAACTTGGACAATAGAAGATTGGAAAAATGTTGCCTGGTCTGATGAGTCTTGATTTCAGCTGCAACATTTGGATGGTAGGGTCCGAATTTGGCATAAACATGAAAGCTTGGATCCATCCTGCCTTGTATCAGCGGTTCAGGCTGGTGGTGGTGGCTGTGTGGGGGATATTTTCTTGGCACACTTTGGCCCCCTTAGTACCAACTGAGCATCATTTAAACACCACGGTCCATCCTTTTATGACCACAGTGTACCCATCTTCTGATGGCTGCTTCCAGCAGGATAACACGCCATGTTACAAAGCTCAGATCATCTCAAACTGGTTTCTTGAACATGACAATGAGTTCCCTGTACTCAAATGGCCTCCACAGTCACCAGATCTCAATCTAACAGAGCACATTTGGGATGTGGTAGAATGGAAGATTTGCACCATAGACATGCAACTGACAAATCTGGAGAAACTGTGTCATCTCCTCATGTCAATATGGACCAAAATCTCTGAGGAATGTTTCCAGCACCTTTAATAATAACAGCCATTAATAATTAAGGCTGTTCTGAAGGCAAACGAGAGTCAAATCATTGCTCTCTTTGAATCCTACTCTTCCCTCTAGCACAAGGTCGTTGACCCTGTGTTTTTGAGTTTTTTGGACTTTAAGTTCTGTTTCTTTAAATCTTCTATTTGGTTCTGGATTTGTTTAGTGTTTATATTTGTTTCATGTGTTTTCCCTTAAGGGTATTTATTCCTGAGTCCTTAGTTCCTGGTTTTTGTTTTGTTTATATTTCTTTCATGTAATTCCTTTAGTGCATTTAAACCCAGGTTCTTGGTTGTATTAGAGTTTTCCCCACCTGTTTACACTCCCCTTGATTGCCCTGCTGTGTATATATAGTGCTGTCCTCCCCTTAGTCTTTGTCAGAGTGTCTGTTTAATCTCCTAATGTGTTTCCTAGTGTCACACCTGCTGCTCCTGGTTTAAGTTTCTTTTGTTCATGGATATTGTTGGACTTTTTATCAGCCATTAAAGGTGCATTTTGTGTTACTATGTCTGCCTCCTCGTGTCTGCATCTGGGTCCTAAACTAAACACTCCACATGAGTCTGCAAGCTCCACAGACCCATGACACAAGGAGAGAGTGCCAAGAACCAAAATCTACCTGCTTATGCTAAATTACATTAGCCACACCTACTTGATGCTGAATGCTAAGGATTATCAAAATTAACTGAAGAACACAATCCACAGTTTTGCTGCAGAGAACACACATCTCTTCCAAATGAACATGTTGTGTTTCGGACAAAGTGTGGGCTTTCCTTGGTTAACATGCCTGAAATTTTACAGTGCATTACATAAATATAAAAATAGCTGCAGGCAGAGTTTCCCCAGAGTTTTCCCAACATTATCTGATGTAATGCTCCTTGCACCCTTTGAGCTCTTTCCCGTGTTGCTCACACAGTTTGGCTTTGCAGTTGAGTAGGAGAGAAGCACATCCCCTGTGATCACACTCCATGAAGTGTTGAGTTTTGGTTTATATTTTAGCTGTTCTACAGTGACCTGGGCACTAAACAGCCCCCAAGCCACATCTGGCTTGAGAGCAGATCCTATCAGCTGAACAAGGCCAAAATCAAATCAAAATCACGAATCAAAATCAAAATTCGTCCATGAGTGTTCTTTATAGTCAGAATACCCAAAAATTCTGAAATACCTCCTCGTGTTGAAATCAATCATGACTTTTTTGAAAGCATAAAGCCTGGTTGTGGACTCAGTTATTGCCAGGTTGATACTGAATATAGGACACTTAACAAGAAACTGACTTTTGCTGTTTGTTCCCTGTCTCTTTAACAGAAATGTGCTATTTCTTTACTTACATCTTTCTCGTGTTCTCCAAAAGCGGTTCAATTAGAGAGAATGCACCACAAAATAGCTTAAACTATCCTAAAACAGAATTGTTTTCACTTTCTATTATATGAAGTGATTCATCATTGCTGAAAATTAAATTAACCATGTGATTGATATTTAAAAATTTCATTAAGAGGACAGCAGTGTAGCATTGTTGAAAGATGGTAAACATGCAGACCAGGCACAGTTGCAAAGCATTAGCGTAGTGAATTACTACATTTGTGAGATGAGGGGGAAAAAAAATCCACAGAATTCACTTTTTGACAGGATTTTATCAAACTAAGCTGTATGATAAACATCCGCACTGCACACCCTGCATGGGAAGTTTTCTGAGATGAAGTAAAGATTTTAAAAGCCATAGAAAGTAACATGCTTTTGGATCCTATTTCTCTATATTTGTGATATGGCCAGGCTCAGAGAGATGTGCAACTTGAACTTATTGATCATCAATTTGATACACGGCTGGCAGAGTGTATTAGATCCAAATCTCTGCTGAAATTCTATTAATATTCACTGAGTGTAAAGCCATCCACAGTACACACTCAGGGGGAGTGGGATGTGTTTCAGTCAACATAGATAAGAGAAGACAGCTTCAATAAAAAAAATTAAAAAAAAAACTTGAGATGTTTATCACATGAACATGGGTCAGTATATGCATATGGATACTTTAGCAATTATATCTGAAGCTTGAAGCTTCATATATATTCAAAGTAAAGAAGACCAGTTTGTTGACTGCTTGTTGTATCACACAAAGTCTTCCATTTTATCGGATTCATATTTTTAGTTATCCACACATAACTAAAAACTGCAAGAGCCTTACTGTGCTCTACAAGTAATCTAAAGTTTTCTCAGAACTTGAACACTAAAATAATTTATTGTACCCATGTGTGGTTGACAAAATAAATGTATTTGTTTAAACAAAAAGTGTAATTACATAATTAGTCTGTCACTTTCTTACATGAAGAGCTTTGTGATCACTAGGGACACAAAGTCAGGATATTTGGGCTTCTGCCACTTGAATTTTGACTGTTCTTTTTAAGCCAGGCCTCAAGTGTGGCTCTCAGGACAACAACTCTCGAGTCACTCCCCTACTTTGACTATGATGCTCCTCTGTTTCTTATCTTGAAGTTGACCTGAAATTTTTGGGCTTTTAGTGAAATATTTTTTCTAATTACTAGATTTACTGCCATTAAATTTTGTAAAGCATCCGCAGTGCCCTGATGACAAATTCCTAAAGACTTCAGCAATATGATGACCACTCTTCTAGAGCCAACAGGTCAGCTGGCATAGAATTAGGGTAGTGCCAGCCTGCAATATAGATTAGTCGCGTTGCCGCCACACTGAAAAACTACCCAAAGTGGAAGTTTCTGAAAGGATGGCTGTGGATTGTCCTTTTTTGGCAGGATCTTCACAGCTAGTCACAGATTGAACTGATTCAAATGTGTGTTCTAATGAATAGCCTGTACCTGGAATTTGTTGCCTTTCTATCACAGTGAGAAGACATGGCACCGGATATCTGGAAAATATGGAACTTCCCTTTGTGTCTGGACACCATGGATGGAAATTTACATGTACAAACTACTGCTCCTCCAAGATATGGCAGTATCTTCTTTAGTTACTTGTTCAAATAACCTTGCATACCTATTCTCAAAACAAATATCCATTTTATCTTTCCTGCCGCAGTCAGCTTGCTTGAGTGTACACAAATTTTGGGATGCACATGGATGTCCGAGAAGGTGTCCGCATGCACTGCATGAAACTGTATTGTTTACGTATTTACTGCTAATTTAGGAATTTCAGCATGTTTAATTATACTGATAGATATGGTTTAGCATCACCATTTTTGCATAAGTGAGAAAACAGTCCAGGATTTGATCTCAAATACTTTTCTCTATTTGTATAATTTTCAGCTGATATTGAAAACACAGTTATTGAATCAGCTGATATGGGAGTGAAATCAATCCCAGACCTGTGAAACTCACTCTGGCTGACTTCATCAGAGACCTCCCCAAACAATACAATCACAATATTGTATCACAATGTTTGGGCCAACAAACAATAATGCCATATATTTTCTTTTTCAACAGGTTCAGCAGCTCAATATCACCCACTTTATTCCACATTTCATTTGATTATATCAGGATAGCGAAGATTCAAAGCAAAATCTCTCAGCACAGAAATCAATTATGCATATAAAGAAAACAAACTCATCTTCCATGACTCATAATCCAAGTTTTCAGACATCTGAGTGCACTTTAAGGGCTACTTATATATGAGAGATCACATCTGAAACTTGCAGATTAAACCATCATGTGAGCTATTGCCAAAGTTAGCTGAATCCTTGAAGAATCCATTAACCTGAAAAGAAGTGTATACCTGAAGGAAATATTGAGTGAAAAACCAAAATTGATGGAACAAAACTGATCAAAATCATCCCCATGTCTCAAGGACTAGTCACTAAGTTTGGGCCATGATAAACTAACATCGACTTCAACACAGTCAGTAATGTTCGAACTTTCTGTACCCGTGCAAACTGTGAGGCACAATTGGTGCTTTGTGGAGCCAGGTAGGAGCTGGCAAGCTGACAGCATAATGACTACTATTACCAAATAACCGCTGACAAGAAAGTGAAACCTATTAGGCTATATTATTGAAATTGAAGTCATTAGCTATCATCAAGCCCCTTTTGGCTATAGAAATAGCCACAGTCTCAAAGATGCCCATGCAACTTTACTTCTGAAATATTTAGAGATGCATATAAAAGAACAATTACAGTGCAAATATTGAGATCTAATAATGTTGTTGAATGAGACGTGACATGCCATATTCCTCACGCCCTTTCTCTAAGACAGGAAACCAAAGCCATTACTTAAGAATTTTGTCATCATTTTTTTGCTTCCTTACTGCTTCTATTCAGCATTTCACAGTCACAATGAGACACATTCCTATTACGCAGATGAAATCTCCAACATCATTACCAACCATATCTTCTGTCTCTAAATCGTTTTTCTTTTCTTTGTTAAATTGTTGATCTCAAGTCTTTTTGAGTCTTTTCTGACTTCTCTCTTATGTTTTCTCTTTCTGCCATGTGATACTTTTGTTTCAAGCTTGCTCTCATTCATGGTTTCTCTTGCCTCTCTTCCCCTCCCAAGAACTTTCTCTCTCCTTTTTTTCCTCTCACCACCACCAACCACCAGCCCCCTCTCATTACCAACATTACCTCTCTGACCTCCTTACCCAAGTGCCATCTTTTCCATTCTCTTCCTATAAGGCAGACTATAGTAACACAGATCCACTTTGTTTCACTTCTTCCCCTCTCATTCCCTCTTTATCCACTTGGTCTCTGTTAATATCTCGGCTTTGCACTCTCTCTTTCTCATTTACCTATTCTAATTTATTCTATCTGAATCTCAGCCACAGCAACTTTCGCAATGTTACTAGGAATAGGAATTTCAGTTTTGTATTGGTTCTGTTGTTTGGTATACTATATCTGCAAAAACCCTTTTAAGCTAATTCCACGTGGATAGCCCTTAAAATCAATTAAATCTAGCTCTGCATATTATTAAATAAAACTAAAAGATTTAACTGTTATCTGAACCACATTAATTAGTGACTGCCAAATTGACTGCAGGCAGAACTTGAAAAATATTAAATGTTTAGCAAATATCTGAGACATTTAATATTTCACAGCCAATTTTTAAATTTGCTTTCTTGAAACATTGGAGGTCCCAAGTCAGATTTACAACACTGATTAGTTTAATTGCTCTGTTTTACAGATCTGAAATTAAGTGTGATAGTGAATGTAGTTTTTTTAAGGAAAAAAAAAACACTTCCTTTTTAAAATGTTATAGTTTGTTACAGGGTGTTTCTTTCTTTCTTAATTAATAGTTGGCTTTAAGCTAAACAATTATGGTTTAGCTTAAAGTTGCTATGGCTATGGCCTTAGTAAAGTGGTATGGCTATGGCACTTTACTAAGGGAATTAATTACTTGAAAAACTGTACTTAGAGAACTGTGGCCATTTTTGCTTTAAATCTCTTTAAAAAAAAAAAAAAAAAAAAAATAAACAAAAAAAAAAACAACAAAAAAAAAAAATAAAAAAATAAAAAAAG
>VVAS01093638.1:3849-15382 GCA_015103295.1 Ptychochromis oligacanthus | reverse complement strand
TTTTTTTTTTAAAAAAACAGGTTTTTTTTTTTTTAATTTTTTTTTTTTATACTTTTAAGCACTTAAACCTAACATGGCCTGTGGCAGTGCAAACTTAATTTATGTGCCCGAGTTTTGGGCGCAGATCACATTTAAACGCAACTAGTTCAGTTTTAATTAGCACATCGCTACAATAAAACAATGTAAAGGAATGATTATAGACGGTGAACCGTGTTAGCTTCGACCTTTGTTATCCCACTAATATAATCACAATTAAGAGTATGTGCTATTTTTTTTTAAAAACACCCCGTAACTAACACACAGCACACCTACATAAACAGCTATTTAAATGATAATAGGGTCCTTCTTCAGAGAAAACGGGTCTGTTTGCCCTGTTAACTTCCCTTGTGTTAAATATAGAGCTTCCATCAGTCTATTTGTTTTCCTCTCTAAAGCTATTAACCTACAGCTCTACTCATAAATATAAGGCTACTCAGTTTGGCTGGTTTGGCACCTTATAGGCCCATATAGAAAGGTGTGTTTCTGAGGTCTGAACTCACTGGAAAGTGGCTTGATTTTATTTTATTTTTTTGCACCTGTCTATTGGTGTGTTATAATTTGCAGCCTCAGTTTAACATTTAGTCTAAGTGAATCAACGTAAACCGTTCAGCTTCGCTTCAACAACACGCTGCCACTTGTGTTTCTCCCTCTGGACAGACGCCAAAGGCACCATCCGGGAGATCGTCCTGCCGAAGGGCCTCGACCTGGACCGGCCCAAGCGCACGCGGACCTCCTTCACGGCCGAGCAGCTGTACCGGCTCGAGCTCGAATTCCAGCGGTGCCAGTACGTAGTGGGGCGCGAGCGCACGGAGCTCGCCAGGCAGCTGAATCTCTCGGAAACGCAGGTAAGGGCAAAACAGAGCTGGCGACTCTGGACTAAATACTTACAAGAACATGACACCAAAAACCAAAACAAGACGATTTGTAAATATTACAAAAATAATTAACTATGACGAAAACTTCTCAAATCATGCGCCTTTAAGCTAGTAGCCGGTTCTCAGACAACAAACTTATCTTCTAAGATACTTTGATAATATCTGAGCCCTCTTAAATACCTGGTTAGCTAAAGCAGGTGGCTTCGATCAGCATCAGCCAGATGCGTTCGTAATTATTTGGCCACAGGTGCGTGCTGAGGCTTTGATTGGCTCCTCAGCCAATCAGAAGGCAGGAGCCGCCACGCCCAGAATAGTTTTTCCCACATAAATGGGTGTATTAATGGTCATGTTCAAGATAAAAAACGAACATGTTTACAGCACAGGGATGTTTATTCATCCATCTTTTAAATATCCCCTGCATAAATAAGAAACAGTGTGGTCCATAAATAGACCACATGGGTTTGTGGTCTATAGACCTAACCCAGGCAAAGTATGACCATACCTTTTCACAGTTATAAGCTCAAAAAATACCCACCAAAAGCCCATTTTGAAACTTTAAAAATGCGTCTACCTACGTTTAGCTATATATAAACATTTTGTAATTCATGAATAGCAAAACCACAGGCTCACATTAGATGAGTCAGTACCTCTGTGGCACATTCAGCTTTATCAGCAGCCCATCACAAAGGAAGTTTTGGGGATGTAGGCTTGAATTGTACATTATGGGCTTGTGTGTAACAATAGAAGTGCACTCGTGTCTAATTTTTTACTTTTAATTCTGAGGAAACACAAAAAGGTTATATCCAAATGTAAATACATAGCTATAAATATAGTTCATTTAGTTGTGTATGAATTTAAACAAAAGAAAGAAAGAAAAAAACCCCCACAAAAACCAAAGCTGTGTATCCAGTCCCGCGAATAAAAACCCAGAGAAAATGTTGCCTTTTGTGGTTTTGTAACGTAAAAAGAGACCGTGACACTTCATGGCACTCATTCCTGAACCCAGCGCGCCTTCATTCATATCTGCCCAGCCCCATGGGTCAGAGCAACATAGAATTATGCAGCACGACAGAGCAGAGCTTTAAGTGTTTCAACCATATGTCTTTCTTTACATCTGCAGGTAATGAGCTGGTTTCAGAGAAGTGTCCCTAAACAACAAATAACAATTGGACAAACTATTGGCCAAAGGGCATCCTGAGAATCGTGGCCTGTAGAAAAAAGTAAAGTGAAAAACAGTGCAGGTGTGAATCGGCATTAACTTTTATCCTCTATAACTTCACCTTTGTGAGAAGCATGTGAATTAGGCTGCTGCGTTAATGTATGCTTTTTACTATTTAAATGCCTCCAGCAGGACATTCGCCTTTAAGAACCTGCAGACCAACCAGTGTCTCTTCATAACAGCCGAAAAATACTGGGCACTTGAGGGTTGTGTCGCCATCATTGCCGCAGGCAAAAGCTTTCTATAGCCTATATATTAAAATGCAGGTTGGAGTTAGTGAAGAGTGTCGCATCAAAAACCTGAAAACAAAGAGATAAAAAAAAGAATGTTATAGCCTACAATAAAGGTAGGAACAGGCTTTATTTTACACATACACACATACAGTATGTACAAAGGCCTTTTGTGCATTTCAGTATAAAAACGCTTGTTGCAACTAAAACCACGCAGCCGCTTTGCGCGTCTTTGTCGCGAGGCAAACCAACTGTAAAGTAGGTATGGCGACAAAATACGCACTCACAAATAGAGGTGGTGGGGATGGAGGTGTGTGTGCGCGCGGGTGTGTGCGCGCGTGCGCGGTGCGGGGAGCACAGAGCAGCCACTGTGTCCCTCATTAGTGCTGACTATATAGGGGTGTTAATGGGAGGGCTTCAGCTTCCTGCTGCTGAGGATTGGTTGAATGAAATCGTCTGAAAACTGTCTGGCCTTCAAGTGGGGAAAAATAATAATAATAATAATAAAAAAGTGTCTTTGATAATGATTCAAAATATTAAACCCACGGAGTTGAGATTTCTTAATGCTGTGGGCTATTGAAGCAGCTTTTAAGCGTGATCGAAAGGCTTTTAGTTGGCATTAGTGGCGTTTTCTTCCTCATTATTATCCCCCTTCTATCGGTGGCGGTTCCCTGTTTTTAGGCAAATGCGCCATTCAAGGCTAATCGCGCACAATCACAAAGGGAAGATGGGAGCTCTCAGAAGTTTTAGGCCCTCTTTAAGGAAGCTGTTTTGGACTGTTTTGTGGCTTTCAGGTGACTTACGGTGTTTGTTGATGTTTTGAATTCGCAACTAAAGGTTTTCAAGGTGTAATCTGATTTTTATGCCTTTTATTAAGAGCGCTGGGCTTAAAAGCAACTCAATTACATCTATCTATCTATCTATCTGTTGGAAGACAAAAACTTTTTCACCACTGAGCTGCTTTGGAAGTTGGCAAATGACGCCGTGCGCTTCACTTCAGAGCAGTGGAAGGCCTCAGAACTGGAAGCACTTTCGAATAAGCTTCGTGTTTGGGGGGAGTTTGTTTTGACACGACACTCCTTACGCAAGTGGGGAAAGTGATTAACTTTTAGATTACCGTTAAATTCAGTAATTCAAATCAAAATATTGACAAAATTTGCAGATTTGTCTGCAACTCTTTGATGCTTAAAAACATTTCGTTGTTTTACTTTTCAGATCACACCTCTGTCTGATTTGTGCCAAAGTCTTTTGTATCATTAGGCCATATAAATGTGTAAAAAAAAAAATAAAATAAAAAAATCCAAATGTCTTTGAGACCTCGCTTTTACTTGAAATAAACCTTTATATAATAAACTTTATAGAAACTTCAGAGCTCTTTACCTGTTACTGAAACACAAACAGTAATATGAGAGGTTCGATAGTTAGGTGTTTGGGGATTTAATCAGTGACCCATGCTGTGACTCCAGTTAGACTGGTCAGGTGTTCAAGATGATCATGCAGTGAAGCCACATACATACGCGCGAAAATAAATTAATAATAAAATTAATAATAAATAAGAAAATAAACAGGCTAAATAAGAAGTACTGATCAGTTCCAACAGTGATTAGTAGATGATTATTACAAATGATTACTCGTGTGTTCCAAGCAATTTGCAGAAACACAGTTCCCAAAACTAAGATTTCAATTTTGAACTTTCCTCTTTTTAAATGGTGACTTCCAAATATAATTCTGGCGATTTTAGCGCAAGTTATCGTCATAAAAAAAAGCAACTCGATTTTAAGTTTGAAAGTCTACAGTTGTGCACATTTTCTTCACCCATGCAAGCGATTCTCTCGGTTAAGACTCAAACTTCAAAGCGTAAGAAAACATGTAAATAAAATCCTATAAAAGTGGGTGGAGCCGTTTCTTACCGAGCTGCTGGTATGGAAGAAATCGATCATAAAGTGCTTATATCTGCTCATATCTAAAAGGTGCTTATATCCAAAAATGTGAACTTTTTATTAAATGCTTTTATTTGTTTATATTTTTTGACAGCACAGATTTCACTTGCAGCACAAATGTCTGTCTTTTGCGCTATTAAGCGGAAATATTTCAAAGAAGAGATAAAAAAGAAAAGAAAACAACAACAACAACAACAAAAACAAAAACAGGTGTTATTCATGAGGGTTGTAGTTCCACTCATTTTTATTCTGACGGAAAACGATTCAAAGAAACGGAATAATTCAACCTCACCCAAATATAGAGGGTTACACCTGGACAAAACAGGCATAAAGACACGCTCTCACTCTGCTGTAACGCGTTACTCTGTAATCCGTTACCAGCTCAGAGCTCTCCCTTTACCCCGGCAGGTGGCTCCCCGCTACAGGGCAACACAGCAGGAAGTGGTGGTGCACACACACGTGCACACACACATACACGCACACACATACAGAAAGCCTGAACTAAAACATGAAGGCTCCTCCATTTCAGTTACCTTCATGGTCAGTTTCCTGTTGGATAATAGAGGACTGGTGGATGTTTATAGAGTTTTCAGCTCTTATTGTCAAGGTATGTTCCTGCATTTGGATTTGTGTTGGTTGTAGTGTAAAATGTCAGTCAGAGAAAGCTATAGCAACTGCTTCTTTGTGCAATTCTGCAGAACTCTCTGGCTTTTTGGAGACATTAGGTGGGTGTTATTCTATTAATCCTATTTTTTTCTTCTACCTCACATCTACAGACTAAACATGTATCAGCATTTGAAACATTAAAAACGTAAAAGCTTCTTGCATTTTCAAAAACAAAAACAAAACTTTAGCACGTTCTTTAAATGTCCTCTCCAGGTTGATTGGTTGGTCACTTTGACTTCTGGATTTTTTGCTGTGTGGTCACTTTAAGCTCTTCCTCGGTCCTCCAGCTGAAGCACAAGTTGCCTTTGTGTCAGCCTTTTGTTGTCTGCAGCCCTTCCATGGAAAGCTATGGATTTAATGGTTGCTGTGCTGTGGTGTAATCCTGCAGCAAATGGGAGAGAGTTTGGGGATGAGATCATGTTTTATATATAATTTATAGTTGCCTGAGCAGTGTACACTTGGGCAAATGTTGCATTTGAATGTGTATTTTTGTTATAGTTGTCTGAATACGCAACAAAGATTTCTGCTAGATATCTGGGCAGATGTGAATTGGTTACAGAGTGATCAAACATAAAAAGTCTTAGCTTTTAATATTTAGCTGTGAGAAAATTTAAAAATCTACCAAATAATACAATTCAAGAAGGACTCTTTTTGGGAAAATTGTGTTGTTATTCTGTTACTTTGAAAGACCTTGGTAGATATGTGGTGTTGCCAGTCTGCCTTAAAATGTGAGGTTTAGATCCCAAAATGTGAGTACATACATACTTTAATTTCTTAACATAACATAAAATGGGGCACAAAGTTGGTTTTATGTTAACACTACATACAGTTTAATTTCTTTACAGAGCTTTAAAACACAGACCAGCTCTTAATCTTCCCTGGTTTTTATTAAAAAAAAAAACCCAACTCCTTCACTGTTTTATTTAATTTTTTTTTTCTCACTGGATGTTCAGGTGAGTGTGTAGAAGAACGATTTGGAGGTGTTTTCAGTCCTTGGTGACCGTCACATTCTGTCCATGCTGGACTTGAAACACTCAAAAAAACAAAAAACAAAAAAACATTTTAGTCTGTTAAAGTGGATAGGTACCTGGACACCTCTTAGGAGATGCTTTGGAGACACCGGGGCAGATCCCGGACACACTAGAGAGAGAGTTTGTCTCCTGGATGGCTTGTGAACGCCTTCGTATCCCCCTGAAAGAGCTGGAGGCGGTGGCCATGGAGACGAGTGTGCTGCCCCAGTGACCTGGACCCGGATAAGTGGTAGAAGATGGGTGGATGGATGGGTAGATGGAAGGAAGTGTACAGCCAGTGTTAGAGTGAACCTCACTGACGTCGCTGCAGGTGTACAAGTCACCCAAGATCAGCGTCACACTTTTTTCATTGCCCCGCCTGCTGTCTTTTCTCTGAGATGGACAGTTTCTTGATACCAAACAACCTGGAGTGCAGTTTAGTGGCTGTAAATCCTTCAAATGATGCTTTTTGTTGCTGTATTTTTTTTGTCTTGTGGTTTACTATACCACAGAGGGGTTAGAGGTCACAGCCGACCCCAGAGCAGCTCACGTAGAGCTCACACCTTTAAAGTGTCTTTTTGACCTGCCATGTAAGGCTTCTCTTAAGCAACTTGGAAAGTGGTTTATAAACAAAAAGTATTAATGAATTAATAATTATTACGTTGAGCCCTATGGGAGGGTAAAAAAAACGAGAAAGGCAGGCTCTAGGTGAACCTTATGTGACCTCTTATGAAACTGAAGTTACACCTACTTGTGCAACTGTTCTTAAGAAACATCTAAAAGTATTTTTGAATAACATGATTTGAAGATAACATCACTGTTTTAGTGGAAAATAGTGAGAGACATTATAGTCCTGATTTAGCCCATCAGTATGAAGAGAAACCTGAAAAAAACTCAAATTTTCCTGCTTAAAAGACATACAAGACTCCTTTTTTGATACCACATACTGTAGGAGAAAGTGATTTCATGCACATGCCGATGGATCCCAGAAATGCGTCTATCTCTGTTCCTCTGATGGCTGACGATAAAGAAGACAAGATGACGAGCTGTGTTTCTGTGTCTGTCTGCTTACAGTGAATGTCCTCGTTGTGTGTATTGTTCTCCATGACGGCCCAGACAGACGGTGTCTGGCCACTCGTCTGGAGCGTAGAGGGCCCGGCCATTACGTATAGTTGTGCAGATGTAGCAGAGAGGCGGCCGCACAGTGCGGGGATTGTCCAAACACTCAGAATGGAGAAAGAGATAGGAAGGGAGGCCGTCAGACAGACACACAGACAGACAGAGAGATGGACACTTGCTGCCTTTGTGCTTTCAGTTGAAATGTTTGG
The DNA here is from genome assembly GCA_015103295.1 of Ptychochromis oligacanthus. NCBI lineage: Eukaryota > Metazoa > Chordata > Actinopteri > Cichliformes > Cichlidae > Ptychochromis > Ptychochromis oligacanthus. The sequence continues at coordinate 8,075 of VVAS01093638.1, read as the reverse complement.
ACTTGGCGTTGGAAAGAAACAAACTCTTTCCTCTTCACTCTGCAGTGGCCTAAAACTGGAGCATCATCTTTAAAATGGGAACTTTGTCCGACTCAATGATGGTCAGGAAGAAACCTGCGAGGCTCTGATTATCTAATCAACTGATTAGATAATCAGAACATAACAGCAATTAAGTCCTAGTTGCCTTTGTCCCTAATCACTCTCATAGATTGATTTGACTTGCTTCATCAACTTCTGGCAGAGTGAAGAGCGTATGAAGCTGAGGATAGTGTAATTTTCCAAACATATGGAGCAACCTGTAATCCTTCAGCTTATGTGGAAATGGGAAATCAGCAGGATTGGATGCAAGAGGTTTTCACTTCACATATAGAGTGCCTCAAGTCTGACCCCAAGTTGCCAGACAATCAGTAGGTTCACAGATCGTTCATGCAGCCGTTTTGTGACATTTACAGTTTGACGATGTGTAATGCAGTGACTCCTGCCAGTGGAAAGGGAATGCTGTTTAACCTACCACGTGCTCACACGATGAGCATATGCTGAAAAACAGTGGTATGTTTATGAAAAATAATATAGAGTAACTAAAGCAGTCAGATAAATGTAGTAAATGTGGAGGAAGAGAAGTATAAATGAGCAGATAATGAATCCAGTCAAATGTCTAAAATATGAACTCCAGTACAGTATTTTAGTTGTAAAGATGGCTTTACAATCACCCTCTCGTTTGGGGTATGTAATGTGAAATCTTTAACAGGAAAACTAAAGAGGAGAGACGGGATCCCTGTGCAACAGATGATGCATGCACAGTCATCAAATCTAAGAATAAAAGAGGGTCAAGCTTTAATGTGGCTTGATTTTACCAGATGTGAAAAAACAAACAAATCAAAAAGGATTTCCTAAAAAGACAGAAAAAAAATCTGAATTATCTTTGTTGTTTAAGCCAGAGATTTGGGCATCATGAGGCTCTGTGGCAAAGACACAAGCCTCTGCTGAAGGTGATGGGAAATTCAAGTGACTGCGGGGTGAAATGCAAGAAAAGTCATGGAGCACACCGAAACACCCGCTGACTTTTTTGGCGAATGAGTGTGGTGTATCTCTAACAGTACAGCATGCACCGGGAGGAGGTAATAGCTTAAACTGAGATGTTTTTCTGGGTGGGGAGAGATCCGTCATTGGAAAGAAGACAGGAAGGAGGGGCAGAGAGAAAGACAGGAAGATAGAGAGAGAACGAAGTGGGCGTCATAACAATCCCAAGTGCTTTAGCACTAAGGAGGATTAGGCAGCCATATCTACCAGCGATTCTATAAAACGGGGTTAACCTCTGGGTGAACCTGGACCTGGTTGGAGGTTTAGAGGTCAGGTGAAATGCGATGCTGATGATGACAACAGTTTGGAGGGGGGTAATGTGTAAGGAGATGATGTGAGGCTGCTGAAAAGTAGTGAGGAGCCAAGCAAAGTAAAGCAAGTAAGTAAAGTAAAATTTGATTTGTATAGCACCTTTCAAGATAAATATCACAAAGTGCTTCGCAACAAAAACGCTAGAACACAAAAACAAAAGTTAGCAAAAAGCAAGTTTAAAGAGGTGAGTTTTTAGCTGCTTTTTGAAAGAGATCACCGAGTCCACAGATCTCAAGCTCGGAGGGAGAGAGATCCAGAGTCTGGGGTGACTATCCATCCATCCATCTATTTTCTACCGCTTATCCAACTCGTTACTACTTAACTATATGCCTTCTTGTGTGTGCAATGAACCCAACATCCATGAAAGTGTTTAACTGATAAAATCTGCTATATTTATCCCTAATTGGACTGAAGGCCAGATTTTATTCTGGTTTTTCCTATGTGCCAACACATTTTTCCAGATACTCAATAAGCTGTAAAATGAACTCCACCAAAAAACAAACAAACAAACAAACAAAAACAACAACAAAAAAACAAAAAAAAACAAACCAGAAACATAAATCAGATGCAGAAATATTGAAGTTCCCAGAAACAGTATAGGGGGTCATATCCTCTGCTGTGTGTACATAGTAACTTTATTTTTATTATAATGAGTTTATTTATATGGCACCTTTAAAAACAGGTTATTAATTGGTTTGAAAGACAAGAAAAGCAGGATACAGAAAGCCAAACATTAAGGCAAAAAGCGAAATGTCAATATTAATAATAAATACCATTTAAAGAATAAAAGCTGTAAGAGTCATAATAACATTGGAGAGAGTGAATAAGTCAATGGAAAATGAAAGATGACATTGCATTAACGAAAGTTCATAAAAATGTGTTTTCAGAATTGATTTAAAGGAAATCACTGACTCTGCAGTCCTTTCCTCAGGCAGATCGTTCAGAGCCGAGAGGACCTGATGGAAAAAGCATTATTACTCTCAGATTTAAGCCTCGACTTAAACAGCATGTTGATACAAGGCGGCAATCATATGGGGGCATCATTTCTGCTGTTTAGAAGGAGGGCGGGCCCAGACATGCTTCAAAAGTGATCAGTAAAAAGTACAGGGAGCCAGTGGAGAGAGGCCAGGCACGCCATCTGTTAAAACAAGATGGTAACATGGTCATTTAAGGACAAACGTTCCACAGTGCTTCACAATCAAAGCATGTATATAATTTAAATGGCAGGATGGTGACGTGAGTAAAAATGACAAGCGAGCAAGTATAAGTGAGAGTTATTTTAAAGGGAGACCTGAATTTAGGTTTAGGTGCAATGCCAGGAAGTAAATGTGACTGATCATCTTTGTGAAAACACTTTTATAAGTTTTTGCAACAATTTCTGGCAGGGTAGCATGCAGATTTTATTGTCATTAGTCAGTCAAAGGGCTTATTAAACTAAAAGAAAAATAAGTGCAATTTTCCCCCAAACAATAACTTTAATAAATCTATCTGTACAAAAATTAGTACTGGTATCATTAATATAAGTGGGAGAACTGTTGACAAAAGGCTGATGTGTTGATCCTTCATAGTTGGTTCGGCCCATTAGCTTGTTGCAGTTCTCTGATAATGGCACCTATCGGCCCATCACATACAGTACAGCTGAGTCGCCACTGGCCCATTACATTACATACAGTTGAGTATCCAGTGGTGCGTTACATGCAGCTCAATGGCCCCTGGTGTGCCTGGTACGGTCTCCATGGAAAAGTGTTTTCATTATGTTGTCACATGCCCGGGATCAGGGGGTCTGAACAGGGTCACAGTGGGAGCAACAAGCTGATGGAGGGGTCATGGAAAGTGTGAAAAAGTCATCAAATTTCCCTCTTAAACACTTTACCGTCAAAGTCCTGCATTTCTCTGAAGGCAGACTGAAGAGCGATTTTTGATGCTTTCCATCGTTGTAGCTAAGGCAATTCAGCTTTATGTCATTGTGGTAACACAGCAAGGTCTAGTGCATACAACAAAGTGGTCAAAATATGATATGAATACAATTTTTATTTTTTATTTTTTTTTACAAAAAAGGAGAATTATAAATACTTCTAAAGAAAAAAATATTTTCTTTATGCCAATGATCTCCAGTTGCTCATCTCTAACTTGGCACAGTGTCACTTTAGGATGCAGCAGAGCTTAGGTGAGCACACACATATGCCCACTTGATCTGTACATTGGCTCTTGATCTGGCTTAACCTTTCTACCTCTAACCCAGTTTGCTTGCCTCACTGTTTGCAGCTGCCTGGATTCGCGGTGCAGGCTTCTGATTGGCTGACCCGTGCCCGGCTGGTCTGTGTACTCATGCATGGCGGCCTGATCATCTCTCCCTGACCTTGGATTTACCCTACCCTGTCTAAATTTAACCCCATCATTTTCGTTTTCTTTTATCCTCTATACATTGTGTTTTGTTGACCAGCCCTGTCTGGTTTTACAGCTTCTTAAATATATTTCTTTTAGCCATTATTTGATTGTAAAGAGACATGAAACTGGGAGAGGAAGCAGAGAAATGACATGCAGCAAATGGTCAGACCTGCTGGGAACCAAACTAGAGCTCCACTGGTCAAGGCACACATGCCTATATGATATGCATCCTAACCATTCAGCTATCAACTGGTTATATTTTTGCTAGACTATTTTTATAGCATCATTTAAAAGCAAAGCTCCAAAGAGCTGCAATTAATAGTAATTATAATAATAACTGCTATATGAATATATTATATAATAAATTACTGTCCCTTTTAAACATGCAACAATGTATTTGTGAGTCACTGTGAATACTTAAACACTCTGTAGGAGGCTTCGGTCTG
>VVAS01093629.1:3058-22894 GCA_015103295.1 Ptychochromis oligacanthus | reverse complement strand
CAATCACACCTTCGGCCAATTTAGAATCACCAATTAACATAACCCACTGAACTACTTTCAGAGTGGAAAAAGCACCGCAGCCTTCAGCTGTGATGGATTGAGTTGATTTATAGCTCCATAAGAGCTGAACATGGAATTAGAGGTCTGCTCTTCCACACGGGAAGCTCCTCTGGGTTTAACAGGAGTCAAGATTTATTTGAAAAGCCGTTCTGTCTTTATACAGCAGATTTTCTCAGAACGTAAACCTGTTCTCCAATCTATATGACTGCATATAAATTCAGCAGGATAGAGGGGAGGAGGGTTGATTAGTGTGCTTCCCTTAGTTTCTGACTTGATTCAAATCATCAGATGGCTCAGGCAGTAAATCTGTTAAATCCACCTTTTGTTACCTGGAAGGTTGGACTGATATTCCAACAATGGCAACCATGTTCTTCTTTTAAGTCAGATATATGCTCACAGATAAAATCTGTTTCCCATTTGTAATAGTGATTCCAACTAGCCTTGACAATACAGTAACTGGTGCTAACGAGACAATAACTTCAGGGTTTTTCCAGGCCCAGAATGGGGCACTGGGGGACATTTCATGAACAAAAATGCTGATTGTGCTTGATTAAATGAAACCCTAATTAACAAATACGGTTAAAATGCTATTTTATTACAACACTGGAAGTGTGAAGTGGAATTGTTTTTGGGGCTTCTTGAAACCTTTGAAGAGGTGCCAAAAATTTCTGTATGCAGGAAAAATTGAGTTGACATAGTTTCCTGTTCTGGGGCTGTCCTTGCTCCTTTTCTATTCTTTATTTAAATTATTTCCTATAGGTCAAATCTGCAAAAAGCACCATATCAGGGTCCACTTTTTTTATGCAGATGACTTCCTTGTTTATTTCTCATTTGATTCCCACAATATTTTCAGACTGGTTTGTGTCCTCTCACTAAGGTCCCGTCTTTTTACGTTAAACTCCAAGTGTTATTTCATACAACAAACTTAATTTTGGTAACCGCTTCCTGTCTCTTTCACCTTAAAAATACTTCAAAACTTTCAGACCTTTCCTATACAAACCAGAAAAACAAGAAAGTTTTTATCCCTGCATTCATAACATCCTGTCAATGCAGCCTGTCCAATACTGATCCATTGATCTAAGTAATGGTACAATAACACCAGTGTGAGCTCCCCTATGCTGATTTCTTATACGTTTTGGAATTGATTTTGAAATTTGACAGATTACTTATGGACAAAAGTACTGGGCCGCATACACATTACACCTACAGGAGCTGCTCAGCCATGGAAACCCATACCATGAAGCTCCCACCACACAGCTTTTGTGCTGATGTTAATGCTAGAGGAGGTTTGGACCTCTGCAGTTATTGATTCAGAGTGTTGGTGACTTTTACGCACAATGCACCTCAGCACTCAGCGACCCCACTCTGTAACTGTATATAGTCTGCTACTTCGTGACTGAGTTGCCGTGGTTCCTAAACGCTTCCACTTTGCAATTAAACCACTTACAGCTGATCATAGAATATCTAAGAGGGAAGAAATTTCACAAACTGACTTGTTGCAGTGGTAGGATCCTATTACAAACCCACGCTCAAATTCAGTGAGCTCTTTAGATGTTTGTAAAAGGCAGACTGCATGGCTAGGTGTTTGACAATGGGACTGAAAACATCTGAATTCAAAGATTAAAAGGTCTGATACAATACTTTTGTCCATATAGTGTATCTTTAATCGATGGGCCTCATTATAAACTTATTACTGTGTGATTAAGAAGATAATAATGTATTTAAATATATATCTATATATATATATATATAGATATATTTACAATCAACACAATATTTTGTTAGATTGTGTAAAAATTTAAATGTAAACAAGATTTTTTTTTTTTTTTTTTAAAGCCAATGAGAGTATTTATGAAGCTAAAAACTGTTATTTACTGCAACTCCCTTCTGACATAAATGCAACAATACAACAATGTAAAGTCAGTAACTTTGACATAAAAACACAGAAAGTACAGAAGTTAAGCCTTAGAAAAGATAGTTTTGTAGTAAAGTCTGTAAAATTATTACAACTGTGGTCTATTTTTACCATGTGGTCATTCATTGTCGTCAATAATAATGGTATCAGTGCAAGGAAATTGATTGCAACTGGTCTTTATTTGTATTTTGTGGAACTAAAGTGTTAATTCTTCGCTATTCGGGAAACTTGGGCAAGGTCACAATTGAAGCTGGAAGTGAGTTTGACAACAGACAATTTGGGCTTTAATTTTTGGGTTTGTCTTCGTTTTCTGTTCCAAATAAGCTTGGTCAACCTCAGAAACCGACTCATCTGCAGTGCCGAGCGTTCGTCATCATTTCCCTTGTCCGTTTGCCAGTTTCCCAGCAGCCCCTGAACTAGCACAGGCAAGGACTGAAGAACTCTTTGTGTTTTGAAACTTTCCTCTTTCTGTCTCGTCTGCCATCTGATCGGAGGCCCCTCCACCTTCCAACAGGAATCTGAGGCTATGGCTCCGAATCCACACGTGTCTCTGGGAATCTGTTCAAGGCGTTTGGAAAGAAATATCAAACAATCTGGTAATTACTTCATTACCCGGCGCCCACCTGAGAACAGGGAAACGGCAGGCATTGCACGTCCTCGAATGGCGATACTTCCTGACTGTTCAGCCATGGAGAGAAAGAAAACCTTGAAGGGAACAGGTGGAGAGAAAACTGAAGGATCACCATTAGGGCCGATTAAACTAAATGGAGATGGAAATGAGAACCTCGGTCCTTGGTTCAATTCAAGAGAAAGGTAGAGGACATGTTTAGCCCAAGTGGGCAACTTCTGAAGCTGACAAATGTGGCAAAACCTGCAGTTCCTCTGATATCCACTTGAGGCTGTCTCCAAAAGTGAGCCAGTCCCCAGAGACTCCCATGTTAAAATGTCCAATTTTACAGCAGAAATAAACACGTTTACAGCCTGCTACAAAAAATGGTTTTGGTCTCTATAGCTAATTTCCCTTCATAAACATTTGTACAGGGGGTGAATTTTTTTTTTTTTACAACTCACCTTAAACTGTATTAAGGCTTAAAATTAGGGGCGTGGCCTCTTGACTGACAGGCGGCTGTAGCTGCTAGCTGTCTGCTAAGCTTCACCTCAGCTAATTGGAGTCCCTGTACTGGACCTATGCACTGTGTTTGTGCTGTTGGTCCCTTTTGGAGCATTTTTAATGCAATTAACTGACAAATAATATGGCTTCTGTGTGTATTAACAGACCGTCCAAAATGTCTGAACTCCAGATTTGGTGGGTGAAATTCTAAGATTTTATTTGGATGCTACTTTGCACTGATTAACAGGTATCAGCAGGTAACAACTTGTTAGCCAATGAGCATTCGGTTACACTGAGTAATCTTTCTTTCTGAAACTTGGAGTGACCCAGATTTACAAAATGGACTTGTATGTTTTATTCAGTATGACCTAAAATGAGTGACTGTGCCCATAAACTCATCAGGAAAGTGTTACAGAGGTCAGGACAGAGAGCTGTTTTCCCATACACTTCTATAGGACCAGAAGTCTTTTTGCAACCACAGCTATCGCCATCTGGTGGCCATTAAATAGAATGCAGCTACAAGGCATTTCTGCATTGTCTTCACTTTTCAGACTTGGAAGCTACGTCCATCTTTCATACTGTCTATGTTGGACAGGTGAATTAGCTTTAATGGTAACTTCTACTAAGACCACATCTTTGTGTAAATCAGGAGAACGTGTAAAGCAGGACATGTTTAGGAACAGATAGAACCTAAAAACCTACTATTAACCATCAGATTGAGTCCAGATGAAGCCCATCAGTCAGGGGTCATTAAATGGATTAATTTAACAGGTCTTTTCATGTTAGGAACCCTGTAAACTGCTCAAACTGCACTAAAATCCCTTGTTTATTGTAGCACTCATAATTCAAACAATGTGAAATCCCTGCATTTATTAAACGTAATTAATCTTGATTTAATGGACAGATTAGGGACACTTAAAGGATATGATGAGGGGTTGTTAAGTGTAAAAAAGTTGTGTGTTTCAGCCTGTTAAGGGTGTCCGTGCATGTTTTAGTGTTTTCTCTCAGTTGTGCTGCTAAGGCCTGAAGGCAGACAAAGGCAGCATTGTGCAGCAGTTTCCCCCTGAAAGAAAAAAGGTTATATAAGCATTGCTGGGTTTTCTCTCTCCTGGCTTCAGCGCTCATCACTGTGATGCGATGCAGGTGCCGCGTGGGCTCTGGCAGACCGAATCAACGCAGGCGCTTTGGCAACAAGAGACATTTGATTGGTTAAAGAGCTCCCAGGAACAGCAGAAGGCGGAGATACTAAATGTCAGCTTAGTCCTGAAAGTTAAAGTTCAGTCACACAGAAAGAGTCATTTTAAACCTTTATTCATGCCCCACTTTTATTTTCTGAGGACTTTGTGTTGACACTTTATGAAAAAACACGTATTTGCAATGTGTTAAATATTCAAAGTAATCAAGATATCAGTAGGCTGATTTGTAAGATTGCAGCATAGAATAAATGTCATGTGCATCATTTTCTACCAATTTCCTCCAAATGAAGCCAAACGTTCTGTCTCATTTCTTCGCTGCACTCACGGATTCACCGATGGGGCCGACTTGGAAACGTTTCCATTTCCTTTTGAAATATATGCAGTTTTTAAGCATCTGAAGCCGTTTAACATTTACAGATCACTGAGAAGAATGAAGGCAACTGGACTTGTTTCAAGAAACTGGTACTGTTGTAATCCAGGGATTAAATCAGACATGTTTTGATTATGTACTCGATGGAAATATATCATAGTTATTACTGATAAACAATACTGAAATATCATTTTCATAGTATATATGTAGTATTCATTGTAAGTTTATAGAAATATGACCATTTAAGTGTGACTTTAACTGTTTATTTTTAATTACGTTGTAACTGAGGCGAGACATAAAGTTTTATTATTATAATTAGTAGTAGTAATGGTGGTAGTATTTATAGTGTTAATGGATCGGTGTGTAAATGTTTTTACCTGCTATTAGAGTTCAGTCTTAATTGTTAAATTGACTTGTTTTGCGTTGGAGTTGACTCTAAATTGGCCGTAGAATAACAGCGGCTCGTTGGCCTAATTGGCAGCGTTAGCATCATTAGCCTGATTAGCAGAGTGCAGTGCCCCGGGCTGTGAGTATGTTTGTAATAACAGCGTCCTTAATTAGTCCGAGCCCGTCGAGCCTCGCTGCCGTTTGATGTGGGAGCGTTTAAGTTTTACAGGATGAAGCGTGGAGCCGCTCTGCTGTTCGCAGAGAAAAACAAGGTTTATGAAGGCAGACGTGAAGACAGAGAGAAAGAATATGTGCAATATGTGCTCTCACAACCTGAAGTGTTGACTTTGGCAGCAGCATGTTGAAGCTTGTTGTTTCCAGCTGTCAGACTCTTTACTGCAACTTTTACACTTCAGAGCAGTACAATGAAAATAGGATCCACTCAACTTCTTCATTTTAGCCCAAAGTGGTTTCTCGGGGACAGCTTCCTCCTCGGGTTTCAGATTTCCTGAGCTGTGCCCTCCTTTAACTCTTTCCCTATAAATAAAATACTTTAGATTTTTCATTGCATGAGGACTGAGTGAGTTACTAGTAGGGAAACATGGCAAGAAATGTTATAAAGTCAAGTTGGAAGGGAAATTTAGAAAACGAGATGGGTCAGCAAAGGTTAAAGGTCAACACTGTAACAGAGTGGAAGTAATGGGTAAACTCTTCAAGTACGATATTAACTAAAGTGGACATAAACTGCAAAAATATCCTTTAAGCCTCACATAAACAATTGAAAACTGTGCTGGAAGTAATTGGTTTGGTGGAAGTTAAAGGGTAAATTACAGTGTGGGTAAAATAAAAAAAGGGCCATAAATTCACTGAAAGTAGGGAGGGTAACAATAAGCAATCAGTGTGAAAAGAGGGCAAAATAGACAAAACACAAACTAAAACTAACTAACAAGACCCAAATAAGCAGGTTAACATTATGGTGGAAGTAAATGGGTAAATAGGGATGGTAAAATGGAAATTAACAGCTAGAGCGTATGAAAAACTTAGTAGTACTGTCTGACTTAAACAGCCTAAAGTATGAAAAGAAACCTTGTAACATTGTAACAAGCCACAAATAAGCAAGTTAATAATAGAGTGGACGTACATGTGTAAGTTATGATGGTGAAGAGGAAAAAAGAGGTCATAAAAAGGTAAAAAGAATAAAAAAGGAGCCTGTGGATAACAAATCACAAATAAGCAGTAAATGGTAAATGGACTATAGCATTTTTCTACTCTGCTTTGAGCACTCAAAGCGCTTTATACTACAAGTGTCATTCACCCATTCACACACATTCATACAAGCACTTTTTTATACACGTAAGTGCTTTCTATCTAACATTTACACAAATTCACACTCCGATAGACGCATCAGGAGCAACTTAGGGTTCAGTATCTTGCCCAAGGATACTTTGGCATGCAGACTGGAGCAGCCCGGGATCGAACCATCAAGCATTTATTACTGTGATAAATGTGCAAAAGTAAAACTATGAGAAGAAATTTTGTAACATTCTCAGACTACAGTACTTAAGAAGTCACAAATAAGAAAGTTAAATGAAGAAAAATTTGGCAGATAAAAGGATTTTTTGAGCTGTAGCACCGCATTTGGCCATTGAGGACAAACTTGTGAACCATTGCATCACCTCTAATGGAAGTTTATATTAGCAAATGATGATGTAGCAGCTGGATTTTGACCCACTGCAGCATTTATCAGCTAGTGTTACACTTTACTTACATACTAGTTATAACAGTATTGATACTTGATATGCACCTGTCATTGTTTCCTCTTTTAGCAATCTGACTCGCTGCTCTGCTCTCTGGTGTTGTTGTGCAACAGGAATCTTGAATGCTTCATTCTTCTTCTGCATAAGCTGCTGTTTGGCAGTTTGCCGCTTCGCCTCCATCCTGTCGCATGTGACGGCACGTGCTGGATGCATAAACCCAGAGTCCAGGGCCAGGTTTCGGGTTTTCCCTTCAGTCATCCCTCCTCCTCCTCTTCATCCTCCCTCCATTCAGGCTCCAACTCGGAGAAAACATGTCAGAGTTTTTGGCTCTGCTGCTGTTCCCAGCATGCACGTGTGAAGCGGGCGGACGTGTTGTGATGTGGGTGGAGTTTGTGTGTATCTTCCCGTCATGCTGGGGTCCAGGAGCAGCAGGGCCACCGAGTACGCTCTGATTTCACAGGTTTTACTGCGAGCACGTGCAAAAAACCTCAGTGACCCAAACACGCTGCTGCTGTGATCAGTGTGTGTGTTAATAGACGTCCTACTGACAGACGCTTGTCACAGTAATTTGCTCAGTTTTGTGTGTGAAACATCCACAGCTGATTTACATTCCTGTCATTCCTGTCAGTACGAACCTCAGAGCTCCTCCCACACACATGCTCCACATCCAGCTGCTGCTCGATGAGCCAAACAACAAAACTGCTGCTATCAACATCATTTAGGTGATGATGTTAAAACATGAGGCTACAATTATACAGAAATTAAACACAATAAACACTGCTTATACCACAATGGGTGACTTGTCTCAACAAGTTGTCAACATGTGCGGTCCTTAGATACATGATTAGATTACTCAATGAGCTGGAGGGGCCCTCGAGGTCAGGGGCCCCTGGGCCTCGTCACTGGTTTTTGTTGGAAAGTTACAGAGCTCAGGTACAAGTATGAATGTCCTCATGAATACAAAGAAAAACAAGACGCAAAACAAACACAAAGAGCCACAAATACAGAGCAAAACCATAAAAAAACAAACAAAAAGAAACAAAAAAACTACAAAATGACTCAAAACAACCAAAAGACATACAAAACAACATAAAACCATAAAAAGGTCAAAGAAAAACAAACTACAAAAAAGATTCAAAATAACCAGAGAGAGATGGACAATGATGAAAAAGAAGTCCAAAAAATGATAACGAGAAACAAAACACCAACAAAGACAAAAAAACTAAAAGATACAAAAATAGCACAAACCATCAAAAAACAACAGAGAAACAAAAAAACTTACCAAAAACTCAAAATAACCACAAACAACCTCAAACTATCAACACAAACATTCACAATGATTTCTTTGACTACAAAGAGAAGAAAACAACAACAAAAAGACGCAAAGCAACAATGAAAAAGTGAAACAAAACCACAAAATGACACAAACCAACCACAGAAAGCTACAAAATAACAACAAACAACAACAAAAAAAGACACAAAACCACCACATAGAGAGATAAAACAACCAAAAATGTAAATAAAACAACTGCAAAAAGACACAAAATCAACAAAAATAAAAACAAATAACCAAAACTCACAAAAGGATCACAAAGAACCTCAAAATAACAGCAAAAAGACACAAAATGACAAAAACAGAGACAAAACCACAAAAAAGGCATTAAACAGCTAAAAATCGAAACAAAAAACAACCAAAAGACACAAAAGGACCATAAAGAGACAACAATAAAGATGCATTATGATTAAAAAGAGGTCCAAACACCTTCACAAAAGATGCAACACAAAATGGTGCACAACCACAGAAATGTAGAAGGATTTTGTTGTACACTAATACGATTTCCTGACTTTAACATTAAAAATTCCTGGAGCTGATAAACACTGGTATCAAAAACAAAGAACAGAAACTAAATCAATAATTTAACTGTTGACACCTTTTCTGATACATGTTTGTGGTTCTTGTGTGATTACAGTTTCACTCTGCTGGTAACTTTCTGTGTGACTGCAGGGTGAAGCGTCCAACAGCCAAACCCTGGAAAACAACACATTACGGAAAGGGAGGAGTGAAGAAAGAGGAGGAGGAGGAGGTGTGCATGATGAAAAAAGCAGAGAGGGGGTAAAAGAGAAAAAAATCATGTTTGAGGTCCAGAGAGAGAAAAGGGGGGGGAGCAGGCTGCAGAGAGAGGAGGGAGTGTACAGTAAGAGAGGACCGTATGTGTGATGTCTTCCAGGTCACGCCCACCTGCAGAAGCTATAGATGTTGGCGTTTCAGTGGTCGCCCTCTTCACAGCGAGGACGTCCGACAGCTGAACAAGTCCTAAGACCGACCTACCGACTGCAGGGAGAGACGCTTAGTGAAGTTGTCCAGCTCCTGGTCGCTCCTCATCCTTTAAACCTGCACACCATCTTCATCTCCATCATAATCCCGAGGCTCCATCCTCATCTTCATCCTTGTCTCCTGCAAGCCGAAGCTTTGAGAGGTCATGGCGGGCATCGCTCTCCTCCTCCGAGTCCTCCTCCTGCTGCTTGGAGGCACGATTCTCCTCAGCGGCATCCCTGCACAGAGGATCAGAGGCAAGTGCACAAAACTGCATGCAAACAAAAGCTGCATAGCAATAAGGTGAAGTCAGTGGGATAACACATGAAACATGGGTCATGAACCAGCTGGAAGACAGGAAAGAAAGTGGGATAACCAGGCAGGAATAAGCAAAGTTAGAGAGTGGAAAGAAACATGGTAAAAATGCAAACGTTAACAGGGTAAAGAGATGGAAGTAAATGGTTAATTTTACACAAAAATAAAATTGAACGGAGTGTTTGAAAGTTGTGAAAGAAATCCTAGTTACATGCATGAAAAAAAGTACCAGGCACAAGTTAGTTTGGAATAAATAAGGAAAGTGTAGGGAAATAAATGTTAAAAGGATGGACATAAATGGGTGAAATGGGAAATATATATAGAAAAGGAACAAATAATCAGATCTGAAGCAAAGTGGCATGAATTGGATAACAGTGCATGAATAGCAAAGATAATTTAATGACTGTAGAAACAAAATGTGTCTGTAAATATGTCAAATAGGATGGAAGTAAATGGTTGCATTAACAGGGTAATGTGTGAAAATGTGGGCACAGAGCGGCAAAGCAATGAGTTATAAGGAGATAAAGAAATACAAATAGACATGTAGAAAAACGATGAAAAAGTGGAAAGGTGCAAAGATGGAAGTAAATGGATGTAGGGGATGTAGGAAAACTATGGAAGAAATACATGAATATGCTACCTATGCAAAAATAAAGGGCGGACGTAAATGGTTAAATTGCAGGGTAAACATGGAGAAAAATTTGTTCAAAGAAGGGAAACAAAGGAGCTAAAAAGGCAGAAATAAATATATATAATAGCTATGAAGAAAACAATAACATTTCAAAAGTCAACAGAATATAGTGGAAATAAATGGGTACAACTACCTGAAAGTAGGGCAAACTTAACAGGGTAGAAAGGGCAGTTAAATATCTAAAACGTGTGTGTGTTTAGTGTGATGAGTTTATTGCTTCTTTTGCATGCTCCTGCACATGACTCAAACCTGACGAAACTCAGTTTTGAAGAGCTGAAAAGCTTTTCATGCTGCTACACGTCCTGTGTTTAAACAGAATTAACAGATTTCCCCCCCTGAGAGTGTCCGCTTATTGCTCAGTTTTTCTACAGACAAAAAGATTTATTTATGCATATATTTTAGGCTTTGTCTTGTTTAATCTGCAGTGTGTGCTGGTAATGACCTGTGCAGCTCTTCGCCTGCAGGTGTTTGTCTGATTCTGTCATCAGTGCTTTCTTTCCTTTCTGCTGAGTCAGCATCTTTGGCTCAAATAATGGTTTGCAGCTGCAGAGAAGTGACAGAATACTCTTTCAAACACTTTTTATTCATGCATTTTGGACTTTTCTTGATTGCCTTTTGGCTGCATGTTGAAGTGGATTTGGTTTGATGTCTTTGTCGGTTCCTGCAGCCAGGTTTTCTGCAGGCAGGTGTGCTGACTGGCCAGATGGAGGGCGGGGCTAATTCATGATATAACCTGTGATTTTTCTGCCTCATTGAGCTTTTTAAGTTATGTAAGATGATAAAATCCCCTCATTCAGAGAGACAAGGTGGTCTGATGTGACGGCTCGGAGAAGATTACCTCACCGGGTGAGAAACAGCCAAGAACAACAGAGAGGGAGAGAGAGAGTGATGAGTTTAGAGGAGCTCTATGTTTTGTTTTTGCTTCTTTCTGCTGCATTTTTTGTATGTGTTTTCAGGGTTTCTTCCTTTATAGGGAAGTTTATTGGTGACAAAACTACTGAGTGAGCAAAAATGTAATTAATGTGGTAAAGAATAAAGAGCACACAGGGACACTTTTGAAAATGTGCAACAAGTTTCGTGCTAAGTCCTGGTCTGGTTTTGTTTGTTTCAGCTGTTTTATCAGATTCAGGGGAACCTTAACAACAGTTTCATCTGGCCACGCCCATATACAGCTGTTAGACTCATCAGTGTTTTATACTGAAGGTTTTAAAGGAAAGGATTTACTAGCCAAACAGGGGATTGAGCTGTGATTTGAGTTTGTAAAGGGCTCAAATCACTGAGGGATTCCAGCCCAGACCAGCTGCAGTTTTGTTGTCATTTTTAAACTTCCATACATGTCCTGACTCTTTGAGCTACTGTCCTGAGCAGCTTCTGCAAAAAGAAGCTGTTTTCTAGTAATTTATTTGCATGCATGTAGGTACAAATGGGCTTTGAGAGTTATAATTTTGCACATGTAATTGTTTCATCACATTTTTCTTCAAAAACTGCATAAGCAAAGAGTGGATGTAAAGCTTATTCTACGGGTGTCTCTGAAGGAAAAGTCCTGCAATATTACAAAAAGTAAGATTTCATTTTTGATTTATGTAAAACAGCAGGGGAATGAGTGGCCAGCAGGGGGCACTAATTCTTTTGTATTTTCTTCTTCATTTTTATTAAATCCTTTCTAAGTTGTTTGGTTTCTCTTTTGGCCATTTCTCCCATTAAAATCAGCCAAATCGAGATGTTTTTTATTCTTACAACATAATGTTGCAGCTGACCTGAAGGGGGCACACCTTCTAGTCTTTTTGGTAAGCAGGTCACTTATAATGAGCAAGCATCAACCTCCAGGGCTAAAAAAATTAAGCCTACACTGAAGTGCCAAAACATGCAGTTCCTCTAGTAGCCACTTGAGGCTGGCTCCAAAAGTGAGTCAGTCCCCATAGACTCCCATGTTAAAATGCTTTACAGCAGAAATAAACATGTTTACAGCCTGCTACAAAAACAAACAAAAAAACAGTTTTGGTCTCTATAGCTAATTTCCCATAAAGTATTTATATTTCACATATGGGTAGATGGATGGATAAAATGAGTTGCAGGTGACCTGCAGAGGGCGCAAAATAACATTTTTTGCTTGTATTGATTCATTTTAATTCTGTGAATCTAAAGTTGTTTTACATCTTAGATTCGGTGATACAGGGTTGAGAGTGGGTTTTAGGTGCTGTTTTGAAGTTAACCTATAGGGGGCAGTGACACATCCTCTGATGATTAGCATTTTATTTTTTTGTCAATTAAAATTCAGTTACTCTGGAGCCATTTGGAGGCTGAATAAAGTGGTCCGTAGGGGGAGCTGGGTCCCCTTACAGTCTTTTCTCACGGAGGTTGTAAAATAAGAAACGCTGAAGATTATTTCAGGGTCAGTTTCTGGCTCAGAGTTTAATATCAGCATGTTTTTTTTTTTTTATCGTGTTTTCATTCAGGGTGGATTTCCCTTCCAGTGATAACAAACCCCAGTGAAACCAGTGAAACCAGCAGCTTCTTAGTTTAGAGATAGCAGCGCCTGTGCTGTATCAGAGGGGACTGTTTGGTTTCCATCATGCTGTTTTACAGTTACAGCTAATGAGCTGGCTCGCTCTGTTGTCTGGCGGCATTTCTTCCCTTAAAAGGAGGCGCTGCACACTGAGAGTGTGCAGAAGGGAACTCCAAACCAAGGCAGGTGATTTCTGCTGGTAACACCACAGTTGGAAGACGTTATGGAGTTAATTTTAATGACAGATAAGGCAGCGAAATCAATAAGAGCCACATGAGTGATAAAAGCAGAGGAGATGTAAATGTCCTGTAGGGGGCGCTGTAACAGAAAACACACTAGAAGCTAAAGGGTTCATCATTTAAAGACAATCAGCTCGATTTTTATATATTTTTGATTATCACAGTACCACAGGTTTTTATTACTTTGCTTCTCATCGCAGTATTTTGATTACTCTAATACTTTTTTGTGTTCTAAATTCTTTTGAGATACACTGGAGACATTTTTTCTCTGCATCTTTTTTGTGGTACTTTTGCACTCTTTGCTTTGACGTACACCCCTCTGAGCTCATCAGTACTACGTGCTTCTCTTTGGACTTGAGACTTGAGTACTTCCTGGTACCACATTTGTGGTGGTTTGTTGTTCCTGTTTCTGTAGTACTCTTGTTCTTTTGCCATACATTTTTATAGTCCTGTGTTATATTTCAGTTCACTTTGATATTTGGCTGTACTTTACTCTTTTTGTTGTAGTACTTTGTAATATATTTGATACTATTTTTTGGTTCTTATTGACACTTGTTGCAGGTATTTATCATAGCACATTTCAGGTTATTAGTTGTGAACATTGTGGTAGTTTTTAGTGTTTGCAGGTTGATTTTGAGGTTCTTTCTGGTACTTTTGGTTACCTCCTGGGTACTTTTTTGTTAACTTGAAGATCATTTTGTGGGCACGTGTGGTATTTTGTTGTACTTAATCTATTTGCATTAGAGTCCATTTGTTTCTGAGGACAAATGAGAGTCGTTACAGTGATACTGAGGTTTGACACACAGAGAAAACTGCTGCAGCTGGGAGATGTTGTCCAGGCTGTTGGGAGGGAGGACTCTCGTCTATATTAAGCACTGTTTTTTTTAGGGGGGGGAGCTGATGTCTTTCATGATGTTGAGGTTTATCCCTCCACCTTCGACAGGCCGAGCAGCACTGCCAAGAATGAGCTACATGATTCCACACGTCCAGCATGTTGGCCTCTCTGCAGGCTTTTCCCATACTGATCTGCACGAACAAACAGCCCAAAGAAAACCTCAACAAGATGAAGAACTGGATGTGCTCGAACACAATGACGCTCTCGGAAAAATCTGAACCTTCCAAAAAAAGAAAAAAGAAAACAGTTGTTTAATGATTGGGCACATGCTGTTCCTCGCAGGAGGCTTTAATGTCTAATTAGACCTGATTGTTCCACTGAGCAGCTGCACAGCTAAAACAACACAGTTCAGGAGCAGAAAAATGTTCCTCTGCTGGAATTTATCACTTTAAACTGTTCGATTTGGCTCCAAATTAACCTGCAGCCAGCTCCTTAAAGTGACATGTCTTCCAGCAGCAGCTGATTTTTGACCTTCCGCTATTTAATGCTGAATACCTTCTCATGTAAACATCACAGAGCCTCAGTTAATGGCTTTGACTAAAGGGGACACTCGGATCATTACAATTAGGAGCAAAATTTACAGAATATGCAGCACAGAGGGGGAATAACTAAAGATCAAAGTGTTTTTCATTAAAGGTTTTATAAAATAAATCCTCCCTACAGACCTACGAAATCCTGAAATATGATATTTTGTATATCAATATTGGTATGATATGATATATCCATATTTCAGGTTGAAATATCCTCTACATGGTTACTGCAATGCCCCTAATATCTTAAGTCAAAACAGTCACATTTAGCTGCTGCAGGAATCTTATGAAAAAATGGAAAAAATAAATGCAGTTCGGAGGAAAAATGTAAATTTTAGCTAAGTATTGTTTTAATGACTTCTATACATTTCTAAAGGAATCAATCAATCAAATGGACAAAAAGTCTTTAAAGTGCTCTGAGATATTTCATCTGCAATGCTGTGACAGGTGGAGAAACTCTTTGCTGAGGAGGAAGATCATCAGTGATACAACTGAAAGCTCCAGAACAGTTACTAAACCAATTGTGTGGTGGATTACTGTAGCCAAAAACTGAACAGGAACTTTTAAAAGACTAAGGAGCTTGGGGATTGTAATTACATGTGGATAACATCACAAGCATCCAACTAACAGGTTCTTTATGTGAGTTTGCAGCTCTTCGGGAACCCGAATAATGTGACCAAATAGCTCACGAAGCCACATGAAGGCATTTAGAGGAAGATGAATCGTCAGATGTGTGATTGTCTCGTCACTGAGTTTTCATGATGTGGATTCAAGAGAAAACCAACTGCAGATGAACTCTTAACAGCTTCATCATGTTTGAGCGAGCAATGCTCTTTAAATGGTGGGAAAGTGTGGGAAAAACAACCAGCTCCATGTTGATGTGGAAAACTTAAAGAGGCTGTGAGTTCTGCTGAATCACATGTTTTAGTTTGAGGATTATCCAGATCAAAGTTTGAATTATTTGGAAGTGTAAACATGAAGTAGCCTTGATTTGGGTACAATTGGAACTTTTTAGCCTGCATCTGTTCACATGTAGTCATGGTGTCTGTTTAAAAACAGCAGAACTCTCGTTTGCAGTGGTTCACTGACGTTCAGATTAACTACCACTTGATTACTGTGATACTGAAGGAAACCTAAAAACAGACTGATGCTCAGGCAGCTTCTGAATGTGTTTTCTTCAGTTTCTGAGTGTATCAGCAGTGGAGATAATGATCCACAGGAAGTGGAAGTACTGTTAAATCTGAACACACATGTTTCATGTCTGTGAGCTCTGACTCTGAAGGATGCCTAGTTTTGATGTTGGCATGGTTTAAAGTCGCTTATTCATGAAGCAACAGCCTGAAGCTTGGTCCTCCTCGTGCTTTCCTGTGTGCGTATACTGTCAGAGATCTGGGGCCTGGAAAAGAAAAGGCTTATAGAGAAAACCCCACAGGACTGAAACATTTTGTCCCTGTTAAAGTTTTAAAAGTGGGCCGTGACGTCAGGTTTGAACCCTGCAGGTTTGAACCTTGCAGAATCAGAGGTCAGGTCGATCTGCCACCAGATGCCAAACATACTCATTAACTGCTCAAGCAGACATAAATCATCATAAAGAAAATCATAAAAGTGCACGAATAACAAGGATACACAGAGTGTGGATCCTAGATGAGATATCCATCTCAGCGTGAAATGTAATCAAAGCGTGACTCTTCCTACAGAACAGACTGTACCTTCAGAGTGAAACTGAATCAACCGTTCAGTCCTACCATCAGAAACTTCAATGTTACTGGACTATAAACTGGATGGAGCTCAGAGTAGAGCCACTGCTCACCCTGCTGAGGTAGTTCGGGCATCTGATCCAGAAGCCTTTTGGACACTTGCCCAGGTTTTCTGGGCATGCCAAGCTCTGAGGAGACCGTGAGGTAGACCAAGAGCACAAACTCAATTATATATCTCATGTGGATCTCCCTCGGGGTCCCCAGGAAGAAGTGGAAAAAATTTTTGGGGAAAAGGATGTCTTGAATATCCTGCTTTTGCAACCCAACTTCAGATAAGAAAATGGATGAAAACCCTGAGTGTTCACATAATTTTTAACATTTTCATTTCGTCCACCTTCTTTTTATGTCATCTGTGACATCTGTTTGACACATTTTCTGGCAGCTTCATTTCGCAATAAAGGTGTCAGAAAACTCTACAAATTCTTTCCATCATCAGGAATTCAATCCAGCATTCACTCCAAAAATGATGTTCCCAAACAAATACACCATATTTTCAATTACCTCTCAAAGGAAACGTATTTCTCTCCAACAAAAGACCATGCGATTAAAAAAGCAACATATGGAGGTTGTTGAACCAACACTTTCTCATCCCGGGACATAACATAATGTCATTTTGTCTAAAAACTATTCAGTTGGGTTTAGGAATTAAAGACTGCTTGGTTTGGTCAGGGAATAAGAACTGTTTTTTTGTGTGTGTGATGGAGGCACGTCACTAAGACTTTCAATATAAAGGCTAACCTTTGTTTGTTTTTATTGCCTTTGAATTCTAAAAAGTTGATCTTTACTTTTGTTTCCAGTTGCAGCTTTAGGTTTTCTTGGTTTGATTTAGGAAAAGATCCTGTTTTGTGTTAAAATAGACCCCTTGAGAACATAAACCACATGTTAGAAAGAAAACTTCTGTCATCTGCAAGACGTTTCTCCTCCATTTTCATCCCATAACACTGGCTACACCAGCAGAGAACATGTGACTACAGTCTCATGGTTTCTATTTCAGACACCAAGGAGTGCCCGCTGCATTACAATGTGACACCGAGTGGGCAGGACCAAGCTTTGGTGACTAGTTGGGAGTGTGACTGCCCTCTTTAACTATGTTACACATTTACCCTAGTGAGTCAAAGGCCATAATTTAAAAAGATAATCTCACATTCTCATGTGAATTCTTTTTCTCCAGACCAGCTTTAGGTGCTGCATCTTAGTATAAGTCTGCATTAAAACCCTGACTTGAAGGTGGTGCAAGATAAAGTGTCATGTTTCAATCGCTTTTTGTATAAAATTTTTTAAAAAAAAAAATTATATTTTGTTTTTGTGTTCATAAAGTTAGATTTTTTAACTGAAATTTCTACTTAAAATGTGAATTGTGATTCAGCAACTCTAATTCTTACATAATGTCTGGAAGGTTTGACTGTAAAAGTTCACATTTCTTCTGTGACACGAGCTGGTGTGGAGTTTGATTCCTTGTCTGGCCTCACTTTGGTCTTTAACACTTCTTTGAGCCAGAACAATGGGCCAAGCTGCCAGATCTCTGACACTCACTTTGATTCAAACAGGAAGCAGAACAGAAACTGAACTCTCCTATTTAAATGTCTAGTTACCCTTCAGCTGTTTGCTCTCATTTGTTAAAGTGTTTCTCTCATAATTATCACTTTGTTCTAATGTGAGCTGTGTGGGTTTGTATGGAGCTCAGTGGCGCTCCAATAGGAAAACAAACAAACAAACAAAAAAAACCTCTGAAATTATAACATGATGTGGAGATTAATTTTCAAACTGTCAGGAAAAGAAACATTTAACCCGATTAACGTCCTCGTTTTGTGGCCTTAATCAATATTCTGTGTTCACTTCTTTGTTTGGAAAATAAAATTTAACAGAAAGTTTTTATCAGTAGGCATACATAAAAATAGAGCTACCTTTAATTTTTGTAAATAAAATTTCTAAACAAATAGAATTGCCCCCAAAAGAGGTCAACTGGTCATAAACTGGAGTTTGAAATCAGCTGAGATGTCTTTAGTTTTATTGTTCTGTAGTAGACCATTTAAGCCAATATTTTGATGGTATCATTTTCATCTTGGGATATAAATATTTTGTAGAAACTTAAAAATTGTGATGAAATTCAAATTTCTTATAAATTTTATTTGATATCTCCCAAATTGTGATTAAGAGTATATTCTTACTCAGTGGTGGCACATAATTTTGACATAAAAAATCTGCTGTGTGCTTTGATTTTATAATTTATATTCAAAAGCTCAAAATTATTACTTTAAGAATCTTACATTTTTATTGTGTAGGTCTCTTCATACATGTCCTAAATTATGTACATTTAAATTTTTGTTTTCTTAAGACTTATGTAATAATGCATTGTTTTGACTTAAACATATACATTTTTCATAGGCCCCAATTACACAGGCCCACAGACTGGTTGGTGACTGCCTGGCAACCACAAGTTTCTAGGGAAAAATGAGTATTCCCCGACTGGTTGGTAAAAGGTTGCTGAAAGGTTGCTTGCTGCGTTTGCCCGTAGGTTGTTTGGATGATGTCGATTTCTCTGTAAGTATTCGCCAACTACTATGAAACTATGAAAACTGCGATGCAAACTGGGAAACGGAGACCCTTCGCCTTCAAAGTAAAAGTTTTGCCTTTCGAAATGTGTTAATTCCATTGGTTTCAGTGGTAAGGCATTTTAGAAGGCCCAACTTTTGCTTTGAAGATGAATGGTCTCAGTTTCCGGTTTGCTTTGCACTTTTCAAGTTTCACTACCACTCCATGGCTTGCAGACAAGTTGGTGTCTTCCATGCAAACTATGGGCAACCATGGCAATCTGCTAGCGATCACCGCAATCACAAGGAGGTTTTGGTGTAGCACTCTCTTTATGACTAATTTCACCTAGCCGCTGCCAGCAATGTCCAGCAGCCACTTATCAACTAGTTGGGGAATACAAATTTGTCATTGACTGTCTCTAGGCCTGTGTAACTGAGACCTTAATAACTCAGAGTTTGGCTTTAAAACATTTAAATCTGATCTCAGTATCATTTATGTTTAGTCAAAAACCTTCTTCTTCTCCTCCTCCTCAGTGCGTCGTCAGAACATGAAGGTTCGCATCAACGCCACTGGCGACACCATCGTGATGAAGTTTGTACGTCCGAGTCCAGATGTGAAGTTGGAAGGTTATATTCTGGGTTACGGCAGCAGCATGTTCTCCAAACAGTTCATTCAGCTGCCTGAAAATGGACAGCCCTACGAGACTGAGATGGGTAAGACCCATAAATATATCTTTATATTTGCAGTATGTGTATATTTATGATGATTTTCTTTTACATTTTTGGTTTGCTTTTTATTACTACCAACCTGTTGATCAAGACATTCTTTACAGCTAAAAAGCAGCAGATCTTTAGGAATCTCCTTAAAAGTTTCCTGTAAATGATTTATAAAAAATTGTAAGTTCAACCTTGTACTTCTTTTTCCAAATATGTTGCCCTTATAGAGGTCTGAAAGCCTGAACTTATTAGTGTATATGTTTAAAACATTAAGAACAGGTTCATGAGAAGCTGATTAAATCTGTTCCAAACCCAGACTTTGTGTTGTTTTGGTTCTGGAGCCTTTGTTTCTGCATGTGTGTGACCACCAAACCTCCATGTCTAAACCTTTACACTCGTGGGAAACTGAGAGTTTCTGCAGGAATGCTTTTGGGAAAAGCAGAACGTGAGAAGCTTTGAGAAGCAGAGGAGTCTCACAGCGACAGCAGCAGGTGGCTCTGATCCTTTTTCTGAAGATTGGCCAAGAATTTTTATCCTATCATGTC
>VVAS01093606.1:3763-14159 GCA_015103295.1 Ptychochromis oligacanthus | reverse complement strand
ATCCGAAGGGCAAGTTTGTTTGTACAGTACAACACATTTTATGACACGTAAATTCATTTCTGCTTTGCATGGAACTATGTGGACTTACACGATATGTCCAGGGAAGTAAAACTAGAATATAACAAAAGACTAGAAAAACACATTCATGAATGCTGCAGCAAATCAAAGATGAACAATACACGGACAAATATATTTGAAAATAGAAAAGATCTATACTAAAGTTTTGGAAATGATGATAACACTAATGTTTAGGGAGTAAAACAATTCTGCTATTGACATATTAGCCTGTAGTCTTTATATAAATGCATAAAATATTACAATTTTATTAGAAAAGAAAATGATGGGGTCATTGTTTAGTAACCTTCAAGCAGTGTTTTTCATAAACTACTTTGCAGCTTAGCATGAAGACACTCAGGCAGTACTGCTGCTGGATGCCATGTAATGCAGTTTTGCCAGATGCTGCCTGCGTCTCACCGTTGCTCATAAGCTGTCCTTTGGCATTGGTCCTCGACACACCAGCGGCAGCATTATTCGGCCACTGAGAGATAATGTTCCCCTTAGAGATCTGCAAAGTCTGCGTTAGGAGGTTGTGTTAACATAAGTGCAGGTTTACTCTCTGATCTGTTTCATTTTAACTCGCTTTTTACCTTCCATTTTACTTACTAGTTAGATTTAGGCACTAAAAATACGTGCATAGGTTTAGGAAGAGATCATGGTTGAGGTTTAAATGGAACCCTGCACACTGAAAACTGAAAACATGGCAAGTTGGGAGTAACAGGCCTGTCCCCTTATTGCTGTGGCCTTCTGTGTCACAAACCGCCACCAAAGGACATCTTATGCATAACTGTGACTTTGAGAAAACAGCATTATCCGACACCCTGGAGTTGTAGCCGCATTGCTGGACAAACTGTGTGATGACACCATAACTTAATAACCTCTTCATAACATCTTCATCTTCTGTAAAAATGCCAGTGCATATTGGACAACATATATACAGTATCATCCACTAATATTGACCAATATATCGGTCGGCTTTATTTTAAATTAAGAATTTTGCTATCAAGTTTTCTTAATTTTTAAGCCTAATTAGCTGCAGATAAAAAAGCTTAAGAGCACTTGTAGCACCTACTGTAATGAGCTGCTCTAGACATGTTGAGAGTAGTTTCTTATCATATCTTCCATATCTTTTTAATGCTCTTATACTATAAGCTGAATATATGTGTTTGGTGCTGACATCAAAAAGGTAATTTAAGGTATGTGTGGACCTTTATTATGTGATTAGAATGATAGAGAGTGGATGAAATTTAAAGGAAACTGACTTTTTTTTACAGCACTGAGTTGTAATGTGTAATTCTTTGCCTCATAAACTGAGTCAGGAAATCAGGAAATGTACATCGTATTTTCACGTTGGTGCTTGCTCGTCGCAAGTGATATTGATGCTGCAGCTCCAGTACTACTACTTAACTGCAAAACATTTATTACTTCCCTAGATTCTTGGTCAGATGCTATGTGTTGCTAAACATGAAAGACTTATTTTTGACTGGGATTGAAAGCCATTTTCCAGAATTGTTAGCATGTAGAGGGAACACTCTGAAATATTTCCATGGAGATTGGCTTGTAGCACACAGCCTGACAGTTTTAATTCAGAGCAGAAGTTCCTTTTTCTGTAGATTAGCATATGGTGTCTCTGCTGCTTGTATTCATATTTTCAGTAAAAGCCTTCAGAGTTTTTGCAAATGATAACTTGTTGACTTGAAGAAGAAGTTTGAAGAAGGAGAGGATTTTTAAGGCGTGCTATTGAATATTCAAAACATAAACACCAACATTAAGCAAGGTCAAAGCAAAACTATAATTACTGCCACTTGACAAATAACTAGAACTCACTGCTGCTGCTCTGTGTGTGATTGCTTCTTCTTTACTTTGGGCTGTTCTGTCTCAACCTTGGTATTAACGTAATATTGCAAAGCTCCTCTACAATGTAAAGCGTTTTTCTGCAACTTCATTAGTCACAGCAGACAGATGCATTAATCCTGGCAGTTAATGAACTGCCTCATTCTGTTGCTCAGACTTGATTACATGTAAGAAATGTGCTAGGTTTGATCACCACTGTAGTGGTAGTGGGGATCACTGCAGATGTTATTTATTGCAGATTTGGTAATTGGTTGGAAATTCTAATTCAGTTTAAAGAGTATAGTGTATTCTGCATTCTATACTGTACCACTAAGATCACATCAGCGTCACATTGCAAACTAATTATGCAGTCACAGTGAAAATACTTGAAGGTTCAGGTTGTAACCTTGCAATCTGCAGAGATATTTTTAGGAGATGGGACACACACAAAACAATTTTCTATGACATTTTCAAGCAATCAAACTGTTACTCATCTTCTTGACAAACCATATCGACACATCAGGAATTCACTTTGGTGATACAATTAGAAATTATGCATACATTTGCATAAATGTTTCCTTAAAATCCTTTTGTTTTGTGCTTTCCCTCCAGTGAATGATGGCCTATATTCCTCTCCTGATTGCAATCTAAACCAACTGCCACAGTAGGAATATTAATGGATAAGTGGTAATTCAGTTAGGTCTTGATTTGTAAGTACTCAGTGTGGCTGAACTCTAATAACCACATTAACTGACAAAGTTATTGACAGTATTATTCAAATGTCAATATGCTTTGAAAACTGTATCAATGTAGCCATTAACCACATTTCTGTTTCTACCTAATAGTGTCAGACGAGCTTCTTCATTTTTTTTCAGATTTACAAACTGGAGCATACATCTGTTCAATATTTAACCGTTACCGTCATTCACTGTCTTTCAAACATTTTTTCTCAAGGGGCTCATAAATGTATGCTTCTTACCCCTGTATGAATTTTGCATCTAACATAATTTGATCATTTGAGAAACTCTTAAAATGTCACTGTTTCGACTTCTATAGACATTTCAACTGCATCTTTCCAATTTAATTCCAAAAAAAAAAAAAAGTAAAATTTTTTTTGGATTTTTTTGTTTTTTTTTTTTTTCTTTTTTTTTTTTTTTGGTATACAGAAAGATGAAAGAAAATACTGTAGGCATGATCCATCTTTCTGCTATTATCCCTCTTGAATTAAATATTTATGTGTTAATTTCAGTTTTATGTATTAGTAGTTTCATTCCATTACATATGAAGTGATGTTGATGTTGTACCATGCTGTTTTTCTGCTATACACAACCTGTGATGATCAAAAGCTTCATCAAAACACCCCTCTGTTGCAGATCAGCTGTATCACAGTCAGAATGTGTGATACAGTGTGTACATTGTAAACCTGTGAAACCTTTCAAATAATTGGATTTCTCATAGTTTATCTCTAAATACGCTATACTGTTCAGAGAAACATTCTTCAGGGAAAGCCATTAAACTACAATTACAGCAATTATTATGGAGCTAGAAACATACAAGAAGAGTGTGACAGCTGTTTTTGATCATTTTGACTCCACTGTAAGTGCACACCCCTATCTACTATGAAATACACTTGTAACTCTTGAAATAGTTGAATTCATTTTTAGACAGCTTTGGTGGCACAGCACAATCAAGCTGTGCCACAAACTGCAGTTCCTCAAATAGCCACTTGGGCCTGGCTCCAATACAATCCTCATAGGCTCCCATGTTATACTGGCAAACTGTACCACAGAATTAAACATGTTAATGCTGCACATTAGGAAAGGTTTGCAAATTCAACTGCATAAAAATTGTACAGAGAGGGGGTGGGGGTTCAATAACTGACCCATTTAAATTTTATTAAGGCTTAAAGTTATGCGAGACTAAGGGCTTGGCCACTTTGAATGACAATTGGCTGCAGACACAAGCAGTCTGCTAGGCATCACCTCCGCTAATTGCAGTCACTGAGCTGGGCCATTCGACTGTGTTTGTGGTATTGGTGCATTGAAGCATTTAATTGCAGTCATCAGGCAAATAATATGCTTCGATTTGTATGTATTCTCTACATTTTATTCTGTTTGAATAAAGTATGAATTATATGACACCAAGGGCCACACTTAAGTACCAAGGTTCAGTTTTTCAATCGAACATATGGAGTGTATTTATTAAGTTGGTATGTGGTGTTAGATTTTTCCGTAACGAGAGACTGCACAATAACAGCAGGGGACATGCAAAAAGAGATCGAGTTTGCCCTGTGCTGGATGATTTCTAATATTAACATTCATATGGAAAATTCTCCACTTTTAAAGGAGCAGGTAATAATTTTCCTCAGGTCCAACTGAACAAAGGACTGATTACTTGTTCGTTTCTGTGTTAGCATCTGTTTATGAGCTTGACAAAAAGCATACTGCTAATTTATTATGTACTGCAGCAAGTCTGGCTCTTAGTGTCACTTATCAGAATGTCAGGCACCAATTTGTAAGGTCCTTTCATTGTATATGTGCCAAATGAGTATGTTTGCAGTGTAATAATACTTAAGACCTGTGAAAGTTTCATCTAGCATATTGTGGACAATATGCTGCGAGGGCAAGATGCTCTCATGCTTTAATAACATACATGACCTGTAAGATTAAGTACTGCTCACTGATCCTTTCGCCATGAATGCCATTTCTATTAGTTAATAGTCAGGGATGGGAGGAGGGGGTGGGGCTCTCATGACAACATCGTCTCAATTAAGCCAGCCAGCCAGCTAAGGCATGCTTTGTATATTAAAGATGTGCCTATATGGGTAGACTTGAATGGACAAAGCTTTGACACTGTCATTAGAGAAGTCCAGTGACACACACGACCTGGGGTGTGGAAAAACAACGAGCCTCCCAGCAGAGAACATCAGGCCAGGGAAACAGCGTCAGAGGAGAATTATGATGAAGGGATACTGATGCACTTGAAGTGTTTTTGTTCTAGAGGCTTGTAATTACAGCCAAGAGAGCCAGGGAATAATTATGTGAGCTCCGTCAGTGAATGAGGGGTAGGTGGAGAAAATGAAAATCATAGATATCATCAACCTCTCAAAGAGGAGGGACAAAAGAAAAAGCAGAACATTACTGTATTTTTTTTTTCCTGCGTTAAAAATAAAAAGAAACAAAGAACAAAGACATTTCTTCCTTCCGTCTCTCTTTGAGCCGTTCTAATCTTTTCCTTTCCTTTTGTCTGCTTCTCTGACTTTTTTTCTACTTGACTCTTTGACTTTTCTATCATTCGCGCTCTCTCTCTCTCTCTCTCTCCACACTGGTCTGTCCGCCTTTCTCTCACTCCTCCCTCTCTGACGGTGTTCCAGACTACTCAGGGCAATTACAATTTAAAATGACAAAATGGAGATCATCATCATGTCACAAGATCAAGTGAAATGAAATGGCCCATGAAAAAAGCCGACGTATGCTAGTGTGCAGCACTGTGTGTGTGTGCACAAATGTGTGTGTGACGCAGTGTACTGTGCTTGTTTGCTCTGCTGTACTTCTAACAGTGTATGACATCTGCCCAGTACAGTGCATTCTGTATCAGAGTTTCTGAGTGAATCGCCCTCAGATGCAGTCAGAGCTAATGTAGTGTAACAGAAGGAGGGTCGTCCTGGTCTGCTCATTTTCCCATCACCATTACTCCTAACATTCACCCGCACTCTTGATAGGAGCTGCATTCCTCTCGCGGTGAAGTCAGCATTTTTTTAAGCCAGTAAAATATATCTAAATCCTGCATGCACTGCTCCTTGATAGTCATGATCCCTAAGCGGGATTTTATTCTGCGTCTCACCACACTTTGACTCTCTTCACAGGCTTTTGAGGAGGAAAGAGAATTGGAGCTAGTCATAAAAACACAGACTCCAGTGGCTTCTGTGTGTTCTGTGCGCTGCTGAATTAGTTTTTTCCCCTCTCTGTTTCCTGTAACAGATGGACCTATAAACTTTAACACAACTTCGGGAAAGCAAAAGATACACTAGGAGGGCCTTAAATCCAGTTCTGCTATTATTCAAAAGCACTTTTTTTTTTACAGTTTAATGCTCTTCCAGTATTGCATGTTTTAAAACATGTTTCCCCCACTTGATACTCAATGTGGCATTAAAACCTGACGCTTGTGTCTTTTCTTCTTGAGCACTCGAAAATCCAGGTTGACCATACTGAACTGTAGCATTTCCTCAGACAGCGTTCTGAAAGCGGGGTAGCCTGTATTCAGTGCTACATATCTTTTGCCTCAGCTTTAATTACACTATAGTCAGACAAGTCGTACCGGCAGCCACCCCCTCCAGTCGCCATGCTGATCAATAAGTGGACTGACTCCAAAGCCACTGCTTCGTGTAAGGTATACGGCCAGGAGAGCGGTAAAAATGTGTAGAGGAAAAAGCAGAAATAGGAGAAAATTATTTTGTTGCCTTGTTACTGTGCACAGACGCACCGTATTCATCTGTTCATCTATTTATTAGTGAATTAATTTTATCATTTCAAAAGCTAATTTGATACTTTATGCTCATTGTAAATTTCCGAACAAGGAGCTGTGTTTGGTTTTACCTTTTGTTTCCAGCAAATTAAGACAAAAGGTGCATTTGTTCTTTTTTTCCTCTTGAGCATTCACAGCACATATTGTTTGGTAAATGTACATGCTGTTTGTCTAAATGCAAAGCACAGACAGACAGGATGAATGCAGCTGTGCTCATCCTGGAAAAATGCATTTTTATTTATTTTTTTATTTATTTTATTTATTTATTTTTTGTACAGCTTTTCAAAAAAATGTATTTCTGATATTCAGATATAAACAGAGCCACTCTGGGGATGATGCTGAAATGAACACAGTGGCGAGTGCACCATTACTGTACCAAGTGCTCCGACAGAAAGAGAGGGAGAGACAGGCAGGGGGTAAAGTGGGAGAGGGATGTGAGGTGAGGGAGGGATATGAAGCGAGGGAGACAGCAGTAAGAGGAAGTGGGTAGAGTGGAAGATTTGTGTGGACAGAGAGCAATATGAAAGAAGATGATTGAGAAAGATGGACAGGAAAAGATGAGAGACAGGAAAAAGGGGGATGATTTAGAGACAGTGGCAGAGAGCAAGAAAGAAATAGAGCCAAAAAGCAGTGAAAGGAGTGGAGAAGAGCTAAGGAGCTGGTGACAGGAATAGTATAGAGGAGGTGTCATCGTCAAGGGTGTCTCAGTAAGATGCCATAAAACACTCCCTTATTCTGCTTACTGTCACAGCATACCGGCTGAAACCCACAAATAGAGGTGTGAGACGCACACACCCAGACTCAGACACTGAAGGCACACTGATGCATTAATGTCTCACTTGGGTTTATTTGCCAACAATTCTTCTTCTTTGGGTTTGCGGCGTATTGCAGTGATACTGGTTCCCCTGCCTATTTTTCGTTGGAGCAAGAGTGGGCAGAAACAGAATACCCACTGAACAAATTTATGCGAACAGACGTTTTCTTTCATGGGTATTTTACAGGCAACAAGAAGTGATTGTCTGAAAAAACGTAACTGATGAGGGGTTTTTATTTTTGCACAAACCCATCAACCGCCACAGAAGTGCCATTGGACATGGTGCTGTTTAGCAAATGAAATTCCACTGCGGGTGTGCACATTGATTGCTATAATAAAATAAAAACACTTGAAATTTACATAGAGGTGTCTCATCTTTTCTATGGTTTGTCGTTTTTGTTTCTTGGAAGGCTGCTGGTGTCAGCCCTGCAGTCTTTGGTGCTAGCGTTTCTGGTGCTAGCACTGCTAGTGCATGCAATGTTATAAATAGTGCAAGGTGGTACACAGCAGCATTTAAAATAGTACTTGATTGCTGAAGAATGTGATTAAAGGTTTAAAATAGCTCATAAATACAAGCAGTGTTTCACCTTGTCTGGTAAATTGTACCCAATTAGTTTGAGTTAGTTTTTTTTTTTCTCCCTAGATACAGCTTGACAGAATATTTTCCCAAAAAAGTCTTGGGGATCATCAAGAATTTTTTTTTTCCTAAATGGGAGATGAGCCTTTGTGTCCTTTTCAGTTAATTCAATTACTTTTTCACATAGGGCCAGGTAGGTTTGGATAGCTTTTTTCCCTTAGCAAATGAAATCATCATTAAAAAACTGCATTTTCTATTTAGTCAGGTTATCTTTGTCTAATATTAAAATTTGTTTGATGATCTGAAACATGTAAGTGTGACAAATATGCAAAAAGAAAAAAAGAAGAAGTCAGGAAGGTGGCAAATACTTTTTCGCGGCACTGTAAAAGATACATTGAAGTGATGCCAGACATCATAATGTTATATGTCCATATGCAGCATTAACGATGCAGAATAACAGATGCCTATACTCTCCAATCAATGAGTCAGTTTCATGCTCCCGCCTCCTTTTGGACCAGAAGTTATCCCGCCTCCTTTTGGACCAGAACTATGCATCACTTCTTTCTTTGGTGAGGAACTGATCTACAAATCTGAACACAGC
Organism: Ptychochromis oligacanthus; assembly: GCA_015103295.1. Classification (NCBI taxonomy): domain Eukaryota; kingdom Metazoa; phylum Chordata; class Actinopteri; order Cichliformes; family Cichlidae; genus Ptychochromis; species Ptychochromis oligacanthus. Next base: position 5,753 of record VVAS01093606.1, on the reverse strand, counting down.
CTAAAGACGTGGCATTTTCTCTGCATAAGTAGGAGTGAATGCCTCATCTGTTTGAACTAAAGCTAAACAGTGCTAACTAGCGAGATGTAAAAGCTAGATCATGCCTGTGTGTCTGCAAAACTAAACATGCCTCAGGCATCTCAAACCATGCAAATTGACTTCTTGCAAAAGGTAGATTAATTATGTCTAAACTGTCACTGCATGTAACAGATGACACCATCTGCACATCAGGACACTGCAGACTCAGGCACGCCTACCCTCAGTGGTAAGGTTGTACTAATGAAGATGTTGCAGAGCAATATGAGCAGGTGGAGAATCTGAGCCAAAGAAGGGTCAGTAAGGCAGCTGAAGTGACACTCAGTTCAGGGCTCCTAATTGCTGTGTTTGAGGAGAGAGGAAACATGGGCATCTGACATGTTCCTACTTTGTTTGTTGCAGTGAAGGAGGCCTGTTAATGAAAGCCCCAGTGTGTGTGTGTTGCTGTGCTGGTGTTATTGCCAGATGTTGTTATTTGTTAATGAGAACTGTGGAAAATCTGTTTTGGAGTTGGTATGTACTGACTGAATGTCCTGATGGATATTTCTTATTATTGTACAGTGACCTGCACATAACACGATTGTGACAAATGACACCTTAGTGCCTTAGTAAAAACTGAGATTGGCTGTCATTATAGTGTAATTGGTTGTGAGGGTAATGTCCACACAAGGGGTGAGAGAAGTTCCATTTATGATGATGCTGCCATCCTTGCAGGAGGTTGCTGTATCGCTCTCTTTAGTTTTAAAACACAGGCCTTTAGACAGTTTATTTCTACAGTTGTACTTTCTCACATTTAGCATACGGGATAGTCTTCTGCAGATACATTCGCTCTACTGAAAATACTCTGTGTGGTTTAATTGAGGGCCTGACCTGTATAGAGCATGCAGGAGGCAGCACGCATGACACCCACCCTTTAGCTGTGTATGCACCCAAATATTGGTTCCCACGTCAGCGCAATCTGACATCACACAGACACTGTACTAAGGAGACTCGGGAGTTGAAGACCGGCTAATGTCCAATCCAACTGCGTTAAAGATTTTTGTTCTTGCATGCACCTCTGAAGGTTAAGTCCTTAGAAAAGTTCAGAGCTGTGGTGCATCTGTGAAAACAGCTATAGTTTCCTAAAGTGTTTTCAAGATCTCTTTACCGATACTGCTGTGGATTTAAAAGGCCGCTATAGGTCTCTAAGACATTTTCAAATCATTTCAGTACTCTTTTAAAAAGTCAGCATTCTTCACTTGCTGATATCAGGATTTCAAGAACAACCCATTAAGCAGCTGTTCAATTGATTCCCATTAGAGAGAAATGGCCAACAGCAAAAACAAGAGCAATTTTCACCAACATTGAAACCTCAGCTTTGGCAATTACTCTGCTACTGCAACAGGGGTGCTGTGTTCCCCGACAAGGAAGGTACATGAGTCTTAGATCTTTTCAAAGAAGTTGCTATTCATCTTTTGGACATTAATAAACTGAGAATCCTTGTTAGGAGGATGAAACTTGCTGACACTTGTAGGCTTTCAACAGCAGACAGACCAGAGAGAATATAAAAGTACATGTAGGTGAGCAAAGAAGCCAACCAGTCATCAGAATTTCTCTTTTAAACAGCATGGTTAATATTCCCCCAGACGTGCAGGCATCTATCCATGCTTCATGCTAAAATTTCATGAGAAGTTCAACAGATCTGTAGAGGTGGAAACGGCATTTACTTAAATACTGTATTTGATTAGGTGCTGCAAGATGTGCAGCACATAACAAGAGTAGTTGTTACGTTGTCACACAGCTTCAGGAACACTGCTTAGCGCTTAATTTTAAAATAACACACATGAAGAGTGGCCCAATGTCTCTGAATGCCACAGCAGCCTCATTCTTGGTGCCCCTTCACTAGTTAAACCCAACACTGTTCTCAGCCAGCTTGAGCACAGTAACGATAAAAACACTGCTAACTAAAACAGCT
>VVAS01093591.1:3905-16382 GCA_015103295.1 Ptychochromis oligacanthus | reverse complement strand
AACGTTGAGCCTTAATACAATTTAAACAGGTGAGTTATAAACAGGTGTTATGAAGGGGGAAATTATCTATAGAGACCAAATAGATTTTTTGTATCAGGCTGTAAACATGTTTATTTCTGCTGTAAAGTTTTAACATGAGAGTCTATGGGGACTGACTCACTGCTGGAGCCTCTGCTGGACATCAGAGGAACTGCAGGTTTTGTTGCTTCAGCGTTCGTTTTTCCGCCGCGGAGGTCGCCACATGCTGTAAACGTGACCTGAACTGTTTGCACACATTGGTTTTAATTATCAGGATCACCTCACTGAACCACTCTGCACGTCTTCCAACGCTCACTCACAAAAACAACCAATGGTGGACGTTAGAGGAGCTGCAGGGTTTGGAACTTGTTATCGTTTTTCAGTCCTGCAAGTTTGTTTGCCTGCAACACAATGAAGTCTGCAAAGTGGGCCATATTGGACCCTTCGGTCGTTAGCAAGCAAGTTATTGTGTGTTTTCAATTAATTTCTTGCAGTGAAAGTTACCCATTAATCAAAAAGACATATATCTGTATATAAACATAATGTATTCATCAGCCACTGAGAATAGTCCCCAGTAAATGTCCTGTGTTTGGAGCATCATTTTGGAGAGTGAAACAGTCTGTTTGTGAGCTGTTTATAGACCTTCACATTCCCATCAGGAACCAAAGCTTCTGGAGCTGCTTTGGGGTTTGCATGTGGGATTTATTGACATTAACATAAACACTGATTAACACCAGACTAATTCCTTAAATCTGGGCACTGAGAGTTTCCTTATGCTGGGTGTCACTCAGTCCCTGTTTGTGGTTTGGTTGTTGTGGTTTCAGTCGGACTGACACACCCTGGAAAATAACAGTGTTTCTGTCTTTGTCTGCATTTGTGTTTTCCTGCCTTTCGTTTTCGAGCTTTCTGTCTTGTGTTTCCTCGCTCTGCTGCTCGGTGACTCATTGTTTTAAGCCTCTCTGTCTCAGCTGGTGGATCAAACCAGTCTCAGCTCGGAGAGGGGGGCGGGGGTGTCCGGCAAGGTGTCCAGATTGGGTTTGATGAAAAATGAAAAAGACAACAAGAATCTGGGCATCCATCCTACTGCTGTCATCCATCTCCACCTGGTATGAAAACAGGGAATCTGCACATCTTAGAAGGTCTTAAAAATCTTAAATGTAGGTTCTAAAAGTCTTAAATATCGTCTCCTATCTGCTGTACTTTTTCTCTTTTGTTCAGTCATCAATCCAAAACTCAAAAATATTCTTTATTTACTGCAGAATGAGACAAAACTGTTCTTATTTTGAAGCTAAAAATAGCCACAGTTTTATATGTTTGCTTAAAAAGCAGCAGAAACAGTTGGGACCAGTGTTTCATATACTAAATGTTTTACACCATCAAGAATTGATAATATTTATTATCATTCCTGCTGGATTTCCATCAGGCTTGGATGGTTATTACACTCTAGGCTGTATTTAAAGGTCTTAAGAGATTCTGAATTGAACTTTATTGAACCTGCAGTAAGCCTGTAAAAAGTGATGTTTAAAGGCTCGTGATAAGCAGGAAAAGGAATACAGAATGAGGTCAACATGGTCTGATCATATCTGAAGGTAACAACATGCCAAGTAATAACGTTTTACAAACTTTATCTTTTCCTTTTCAAGATTTTTAAGTTTAGCACATAACCATGAAGGACAGGCCGGCCATACCGTGGGTTTTCAGTTAGAGGCGTCACGATCTACCCGTACTGATGATGTTACGATCCCTAAATTCACGGCCACCGTGCTGCTGCAGGTCGGGGAGCTTTTAATACTATAAAAATAATTACTTACAAAGAGTGAACAGAAATAAGGGAGATGGGAACCAACCACGCAGCAGGCCGTCGGATTCAGGCTGCTCCTCCAAACTGATGTCACTAAAACGAAACTAAAAAAACCAAGACTGAAAACTGGACTACTGCTAACTGCCAAATTAACAAATTAGCTCCGCCTCTTCTGGTTTTAGGTGAACCTCCGCAGCCAATCAGCACTAGGGAGAACCAGAGAGAGAGTGCAGGTTAGTAAGGATAGAAGAAGAAACAGTAATCACATGGTATATCTGCTGCCGCATAAACTGACAGATATTTGAAAATGAAAAATGGACATCAGGTTAAAAATTCACATGTAAAACTCCGTTCCTGCTCCTCTTCTCTGCTGTCTGAGTGTTCTGCCCTGCACTTTGACTCGCAGGCGTGTTTCCTGCTCTGTTTTACCTTCATGACATCATGTGTGAAGACTGAGATCTGCATGTGTCTGACATTTGTTCATTTTTTTCTGTAGTGGACAAGAATTTTCTTAAGAATCTGCCTTTTGACCTCTGTCTACCCCTTACTCCAGAACTACCGCCACATGCAGCACATTTGCCTTATAATTACAGTGTTTTTCCCTTGTGTTCAGTAAAGTGGTGAAGGCTGGAGGTAGTTAAAAGGTTCTGTACAAGTTACAAGGCTGCTGCTGTGTAGACCAATAAAGACAGTACAGCGAGCTTAATCATTTTAGGACTCAATGCCATAAGAATGAACATGCAGATGCAGCTTGCTGTGCTTGTGTTTGAGTAAGTCAGTCTTTAAAGCCAACATTTGTCTGGGTATGCACTGTAAATCTCTGTTTGGGGTTTTAAGTCACTGAGCCAAGATAGCATTCACACAATCAGTATCAAATGAGGTGTGCTTGAGATCATACGACCAACTAATAACATAAGTAATCATGCTTGGCATGTTGGGTAAAACCCAGCATGGATACCAACATGTCCATAACACTCCAGTAAAGCTGCAATATGACCTTTCATTCTAATACGACTAATGCTCTAAAGTCTTATTTATGACTAAAATAACCAGCAGAAATAGGGAACATTAACTAGCTTGTGTTAAATGATGCGATGATGAAGCCAAGGGTCAAATATGACCAATAACCTAACACAGACGGTTAAGCGCTTTCGATGACTCAGTGATGCCCCTGAGTGAAAACAAAGGTTTTAAAACTGCTACACAGAATCATTTAATATTATATTTTCTATACAGCTTGCTTAATTTTATTTTCAGCAGGTAAAAAAACAAAACAAAACAAAGCTCTTCCTAGAAAAACATGAGCTATTATTTCTTTCACCTGGCAGTGAGTTTCTGCATGCATGTAAAACTATGAGCGTACCTCATGTCTCCAGAGGCCAGTATATGAGTCAGCACAGCTAAGCTGAGCAGAGCAATGATAGTGCATATAAAGCAAGGGAAGCCTGTGTGTGTGTGTGTGTGAGTGTGTGTGCGTGTGGAATAGACAAGTGGGTGGAGGACTAGGGCCAGATGAAGTCTTGGCAGGTGTCACCACTCAAGTTTTACCATGTTTTAATGGGCATCACTTCACACACAAATATCCTGGCTACCAGAGGCAGTGCTGAGAGCTGAGAACTGCGAGATGACGAGGACCATAGCACTAGAAGCCCAAGAACAGACACTCTTAGTCAGAGTTTACACCAAACAGAAAGGCAGTTCCATCCTGCAAATTTTATTACCACTGGCATACAACCAAAACCATTCTCATGAAATCCACTTTGTTGTTAGTTTGTTTAGCTGATACTCCATCTGGGACAAAGGGCAGTCTTTCAGCATATTCTCTAAACGTACATACATTTTCTAGGATTTCCTCTACAGATTGACTAGTCCCCGGCACCAAATAGAATAACTGTATACAAATGTTAGAGATCAAACATCAGGGGGAAATCCCTTGTTACTGTAAATGTCTGAACGCACCAAACTACTTAAATGTACAAGTGAACAAATCATCCTCGAGCACTTTGCAACCAAAGTCATCATATCACTAATCCTTTGGTCACAGCCACTTCCTCATGCAGCGGTGAAAAGTTGGCCAGAGGTGGCCCTTATACAATTTCCCGTAAAAAATTTTTAACCATTTTGCTTTCGACATTAGCTGTAGGCAGAAAAAGGACAAGAAATTGAATGATAGTTTCTTCTTTTAGGACCCTCAGAATGACGCACTACTCATAAGCACCAAAAGCAACATCAGTAATCTATCATTAACAATTAAGCTGACTTTTTATTTTTCAGTCCATGAGGCTTACTTTATTCTTTGGAATATGTGTGGTGTATAGCTGAAATATCTGGTGTAGTACATGAGCACTGTTGCAGTGTGAACAGTGTAAACTTTCTGTCACCTGTTGCCAGCTGTGCAGGGCAGTGTCCACAGTGTGGATGGCATACTGGCTGATATTAAGGAACACTGGGTCCACAAACACATTTACATCCAAAGAGGTGTTTTGGGGGCAGCAGGTGGCTGTCGCCTGGCCCTGAAACAAATTAAAATCAAATTTTAAATGAACTGTCTTTAAATTTACTCATCAAGGATTTGAAACTGAATATTTGTAAAGACACAAAATTCATATAAACAGCTGAGCTCTACCTGTAGTAAACAAGACTGGAGAAGCTGAAGGTGTGTTAAGTTTCGATACTCTAACAGCTTGCAGTCTAGCTGGGTGGAAAAACTGAACTCCTGACAATGACGTGTCCCGTTGCTCCACTGACGCAAGAAGACCCGCGGCTCCCGAGCACCTATCACCATGAACTCCTGTTCCTGAGGTAACTTCCTGTCTGGCAGGAAGGGATGAAGTTGTCGAGATGGAGCTGGAGGAATGAGACATGTCATTTTCACTTAGAGACACCTTAAAACAAGTCACAACTACAACTTATGGTCAAAAACAAATTTTTGTAATAAAATATGTTTATAATAAAAAAGAATAGACAAACATGAAACGCATTAATCCAAAATAAATGCACATGTGCGTTGAGTTTTAAACAACAGGCCAGTTGAATTAAATAAGAAAAAGGATGACTAAGCTGTTTCTTAAAGTTGGGTCTGGATAATCAGACAGAGAAGTATTAAGGCAGTTGACGATAATCGAATGTACTTTACTGCTACCATGATGCACCAGAAAAAGGAGAAAAGGTAGACATTTTTCCCAAAGTAAGAAAATAAAAAGAAAGTCACCTTCGCTAACACCTAGGCAATCCTTCTTCCTAAACCCAATGTCTTTCAAACTCGGAAGAGATTTGATGATGATGTATACAAATCCTACCTGTACCCAGCTGTTCTAGGTGGTGACAGAGGTGAACCTCCAGCTGCGCTAGTTGCAGGCAGACACCCAGGGATGGGACAAACCAGGGTGCAAAACAGGAGTCCACACGGGTACAGGCTGCCAGCGCCATCGGAGATACCAGCTGATCGCAGGGCAACTGGGACCCACACTCACTATCCGAACTGCAAAGGAAAAGGTGATACAGAAGAGAGCCAATTACATTTACAGAATACAGTTAAAGAGAATGCAAGTGCAATAAAATGAAGAAAATTTTAAACTGAAGGCACCCTATGAATACATAGGGAAATAATACGGGACAAAATAATCCTAATATATGACAGAGATTCAGCACTTGACAGTTTTAAAGAAAACAGTAAATGATTTTCTATCAAACATTGTTGTTTTTTTTTATCAAAAGCATTGGCCCAGCTGTGAAATAATGACCACAAAAAAATCAATTCACTAATTAAAATAATCTGATTCTTGTTTGGAGCGGAATGCTTTTTTGTCTTGCCAAGCAAGTTACAAATTGTCACATCTTCCTAAAAAAGCACTCTGAGAGCAGCATTACAATTACTCAGAAATCAAAAAGGAATGAAAGAAGACAACAATGTGGAAAGAGCCTCCTTGCTGTTAGTTACATTATTACACATGCAGTTTCCAAGAGAAGCCCTCCGTGGACATTAATTGCATGTCATGGTTGATGATGTTGAATGGAAGGTAATTGAAGTGAATGACCATTTGCTCTGTAATTTGCTGCTACCATGATCCACCATAAAAACTCCAGCAGGAAACGCTCAAGACCTGAAAAATGCTGGTGCAAGCAGAGTGCTCCTTAAAAAGATAAGCATCATATGTTGACAATTTTCATTACTTCCACTTGGCAGGGCAGCCAAGTTATTTTTCTGGTGGAAACTAAAGTAAGGCAGATGAAACGAGGGAGTAAGGAAAGAGGGATCAATTTTGATCAAAAAAGACAAATAATTTAAACATAAAGGAAATGTAGTGTTTGGAGTATGATTGTAATGAAATGCAGATGTATATTTTGCCTTACACTGTATCTGGTCCTGAAGATTTTTTTTCTGTTGCTTTTCTTACATGTTTTGTTATTCCTTTCTCTCTGCTTTTCTCGAGCTCTCTAAGCCACACAGAATGTGGGCTTGGCAATTCTCTTCCACTAAAAGTTCCCAAAATCCCAGAAGAAAGTAGAAAGGGGAGAGAAAAAAAATAGATAAACAAAGATGAGGAAGAAATGAAAAAAGAATAATGAGTGAAGCTCTGAAGTTGTAAAGAGGGGGAGCAGTTTCAGCGAGTAGAAGCATGCTCTTTTAAGGTGCTATAGTGTTTTACAAACCCTGTCCAACCCGTCCCATCCTAGCTCAACCCAGCCCAGCCCAGGCCAGGCAAGGCCTAAGAACTTATGAGCCAAAGGGAGCTTGACTCCTTTTGCTTCCCGTGAGCTTCCCCCCGATTAGATACACTCAAGGTAAGCAGGAAGGAATCCGGATGGGCCCTGACAGGCACTTGGTGTGCTGGGAAATCTCATTAGGCCGATCTGAACGCCTTCCAAGCCCGCTCCCTGCTCCTGCACACCAGATGTGGGGCGAGGGACACATTCTAGCTCTTTGTGCTCAGAAGCTTGGGTGCACTCTCTTTCTGTTTTTCCTCAAACAGGACGGCACACAGTCTGTAGGTCCACACACATACCAGTGTGTAGATATAAACATGCTCTCTCATAGACAGTAAAAGATAAAATACAGAAATTTTCCTCACCTCTGTTCATCTCCTCCCTCTCCGTTATTATTGAGTACTATCCTCCATAGGTCTGAGGCCACCAGCTCCTTCTGCTGGTTGTTGAGGCTGAGGCTGGGCAGCTGTAGCTGGCAGGCACAGCTTTCTGATAGGCTGAACTCCCGATATGGAACAAAGGCCTGCTGGAGCTCATCCCAGTACTCTAGACTACATGGTACCTGAAAGCAAAGACACAGTAAAAAATAGTTTATATATGTTTATATAGATTTTACACACACACACACACATATATATATATAAATACATACACATACACACACACACACACACGGGTATTCTTTTATGTATACTATCCGTTCATCTTACATGAAATGGAAATTAGTCTCCTTTCACTTTCTGTGGCTCAACGAACAAAACTGCCAAAAAGTTACAAAAATAAATATTTCTCATTTTCTGTGCAAAAATGTCACACAGGAGACCTCCTCACTGTTGTACATCACATATTGCAAAGTACCTAACAGGTGTGGTAACTCCATTTTTGTACTGGTAAACAATCAACTGGGGTAAAAGCTCTTTAGATCTCTGCAGGTCAAACAAAATGTCCTCTTTCATCTCAATTCAGTGTGAAAAAGTGCACACCCATACTCACTTATCAATAAGAATTAAATTGTAGCATTGATAACACATGTAGAACATGAGATTACTAGACTTAAGGGTCTATAACCGTTCCTTCCTGTTGCTCCCATATAGCCAGCCTGAATGTGCTGACAACCACTGAACACAAATTTCAACTATCACAGATAGTTGAAATTTGACAGACCGTGAGGAAATGCATTTCACAATGACATCATGAGGACCTGTATTACCAATAAGGCTGTTTCAAAACCCTCTGGGTTTTCTCATAGCATTACTAAGTTATACTGTGTAATTTTCTATCAAAACACAAACTTAAATGGTTATTGCTGATGTTGAATTTAACTGAATATTTAATCAACAGCATGCTGCAAGATCTCTTTATGCATGCCATTTTGTAGGATTATTCATATTTTCTACTGCAGACGAATGCCACAGATTCCTCTCATAAACTGGTGGCTTTGATTGATTAAATAACAGCATTTAACTAACTAATCCTCAATTTGGCCTCCTTTTCAGAAGGACATTTAGTTCAAGTGTTCTGATGACTGAGTGCCGATTCAGGGAGCCAGTGTATGACTGAGGGGTAACACTTTAGTTGGTGTTGGTAAACTGTGGGTATTTGTTACAGTTTTTAAGCATTACGTGGGTAGCTGCTACATACACTAGCTATATTCATCAGTGTTGGGAAAGTTCAGTGTGCTATTATGGAACACAGAAGAGTTGAAATTGAAAATAAAAGCTTCCTTGGTTTAGTTCTGCAGTGCTATAACACAGTATGGCATGAACTTTGGATGAATGAAATGTACAGTAGTGCATTAAGCAGCTGCAATAACTCTTACCAAGGGCCACTGCTGGCCCGTGGGCCACACTTTGAGAACCCTGCCTGTCTGTCAATTGAAGTTCCAGTGGAAACAAACAGATTATAGTAAACTCCTCGAGTGTGGCCCTCATCTGCTGTGAGATAACAGGTAGTACTTCAGATCTGTGGATCCCCTAGCTACACACTAAGCTACTGCGGTAGTCTGCTAATCATTAAGCATCGATTCTTTACTAACCCTAAAAGACATGGGGAATCCCCATCTCAGAGAACAAATGAGCAAGTGATTTTTTTTTTATGGCATGTGCATTACAACCTTGAATTTTACTCACTTCAGACAAAACCGATCTTTAATCTCTCGTCTAGTTGGAAAAAATGACAGCACTTTGACCGCAGACCACCAACACAGCAAGCCGACAACTCTTCTCCATAACAACATTTCATGACCGCAGCATAACTAAACACCCAGCAACAGCATGCTGCAAGACGGCCATTAGCATTGAAGTCCTGTGTAGCCATTTCTCACACTGAATAACAATCAGGTTATGTGAGTGTTCTCACACTGAGTATCATTAATGTGATGACTGGTAGGCCTCCATTCGTTTCTCTCACATTGTGCCAAAATTAACATAAAGGTGTCTGGTGCCCTCAACTAAGCCAGGTTCTCAGGTTCCCTTCACCACCTGCACAAGTTGGCTACTGATGGATCAGTAGTGGCAGAGCACTCTCAGGAACAGATCTGAAGAATGTGTGTACGCTTTTGGTGTTTTAGTGCTATTGGTGCACATATGACAATCCACTTGTTTACCGGAGGCATGAAACTCCTCATACAATTACCAAACTCCTGGAACTGTCAGCAAGTTTGTGTGCGCCTTGTGTTCACAAAATGTGTGCATGCATCCATATATTCATGTGTAGGGCTGTACTGTTACAGAGGAATGGATGAGGTAACCATAGCTTACATCATATAATCAATGTCACACAGGTTTTCCTGGAATCAACTTCTCATAATTGTACCTGACAGAGTTGTGCACCCGCAACCCCCAATACTGAGCCACTGGAGCGGAAACTCACTGAATCTCCACTGAGAATTCCCTGAAATGCATTGCTAAAACACCGGGCGTGCTTTTTTTCACCTGTGATATTTTATACACATGACGGCATGCAGAAAAGGATATATGAGGTATATATACGGTACAGTAGAATACATTTGCATGGTTGAATGTACGTCATGTTCCCCTTCACTTGTGGTACTGCTTTGGAGATGAAATCGATAACTAATTCAAAAAATGTCAGGATGATGGAAAGAGAAAAAAATAAGGACTTTTCTTAATATGCAAGTTGGACATCTGGCACTTGCTTTTAGGAGAAGACGGCACCTGTATATATTCCAAATGGATTGTGTATATGTGTTCAAAAGGAAAACTATATATAATTGTACATATGAAAGACAATATGCATGTATACGTATGTGTATACACAGGTGTGCGTATGTATGCGAGAGTATGATACAGTCTGGGCAGTGTCAGTTTCCGCTGCCTGATTGTGTGTGTATCTTATCTGATAAACAACATGTAACCCTGAATAGCTGACATTCCCTTGGCTGGATGGGTCCAGTCTGTGTTTTCCACAAGTACTCGACAGAGCATGCCTGGCAGCTAGACCTTGGGCAAAATATAAGCCAAAAGCCTATCTATCTGCTATCTTAAATTCCAAGTTAATGTTCCATTCTGGGTTTGCTTTAAATCCATGAGAAGCTACATTGAGTACTTTTTAAGAGCTTATACTTTCAAAACTATTTACAAATATATTTATATTCAGAAGCGCTGGCAGCTTTGTGTATGTATGGATCTGATTCCATCCCTGAGAACTGCAAACTGTTCTACATGGTTTTACTTTTCTCAGCCTGATTGAACTATCACAGTTTCTCAAAAGGTTAACTAGAGGCAGGCAAACTAAAGCAAATACACAACATATAGAAATTATGTCAATTTCCATCACCAACCCAGGTGTGATAGCTACGAATTCTCAAGTATGTCTGTGCAACTGAAGACTCCCTCAGCTCACTTTGAGGCCGTGGCTGCTGACATCCACAGCCATGTCTGCCATTACTTTTATTAACAATATCAACACAGCTATTAGGTCTTCTGTTATTTCACTGATGCCTATATGTCTAAAAATTCCACTGCTAGCTACCTCTTATCAGCCAGCAGACAAATTGAATTGACATCGGCTTGAGCAAATGTTTATTCAGGAGATGTAATGAAAATTGTTCTGAAAATGACTCCCACTATGCTGTCTCAGGTGGGCTAATATATGTTAACATTAATCAGTGTGGAAAATTAGGAATAAGCCCATGCAGATATCTTCATGCTCATTTTTATTTGTTTTGTTTTTCCTCTGTTATGCCAAACTTTTATAGGGGGACTGGAGTTTTTAGTGGATGGGGTGTAAAAACTCCAGATCAAATTAACCACATGGACAGTCTTTTATTTTTATAGTGCATTAGCTGTGACTAATGCAGGTCCGCTTGAGCACTGTCCTGCTAAAATAATAGTTACCTTGGCTAAAACACCATCTCACTCTTTCTGGTTCAATGTGTTGCACTCAAGTAAAATACCCAACTGACTCCCCTGTTTTACCTCCCTACAAAAGATCACATATTTCTGCTCATTTTGGGAAAAAGTGTGTATCAATAAAAAAGGGTGTGTCACAGATGTGAAGCTGATGGTGGACCTGTGTTTCATATAATAATAACAATGACAGAAACAGCAACTGGAGAAGTGGTTAAGGCTGAAGGTTGCTGGTTCATCTCAGGCCACAGTGCTTTTATGATATCAGTCACTGGCCAGAAGGGCCACGATGGCACAAAGGAGGCCTGCTGGGACATGAAAGGCTATCCCACAGCGCCATGCATGAAAACAACAGCAGGGGAGCAGATGGCGTGATGTTTGAAAAAGTCAGAGTGATTTGAGCAACTTCCTTCAACAGAGAGTGGATGATCACAGTAACACAGTTTCATATTGTGAAAAGCCAGCATGTGTGTGAGAGAAGACTGTGTTACATTTACTTTACTGTGTTCCATCTCCTCCTCTAGCTCCCCTGAGCTGGGGTCAGGCTGAATCATAGCTCCTGTGTTTACTCCATGTTTCTCAGGCTTCAGAACCCCACAGAGGCAGAACAAGGGGAAGATGAACAAGATGGACGGAAAGAGAACAACAGGAACACCTGCTTATGATTCAGAGAACTGGACCACACAGTGGTAAGAAGGTGAGAATGAGTCACCTTCCTCTCTCTTATCATCCCTTCAACACTTAGGCAGTCTACAGGTGGGAACCTGTGGATGCTCCATCAGGGATCTGTCGCTTTTCAGCTGGCCCCCACCCCACCATTCTGACGTCGCTCCCCTTCAACTGTATGTAAAAACAGCTCGGGCAGCAATTTGACTTTGAGTAATGGAAGGAGGTTTGAATTCCCCCTCCGAGATACTGGAACCAGTTGGGAAACCACAACTATTTAAATGCAGGAAATCTTGATTTTATAAAATGTTAATATGATCTGCTCTGGGGACAAGCGAGCAGCAAGGCTCAGGGCAGGAGCACCCCCCCTTCATTTATTCAGAGTAGGGAAAAGTGGGGAAGGACCAAAGGAAAGGAGGAAGGGGGGAATGTCACAAAAAAAGAAAGGAGAGAAAGGAGGAGGTAGAGAACAATGAGGGGGGGAAATGTGTAGAAAACCTATTTTTATTTTGTTTACGTGGAATCCTTCTCTATGTCCACCTGCTGCTATACATAAAAAAAAGAAAAAAAAAGATTATTTCCTAAATGACAGAGAGGAATAAACACACAGCTTAATGCTAGCTATCACTCGCTCTTTACTACTTCTTACTTTTCTTTCCCTATGCCTCTCACTTTCCATTTCTCAAAATCTATCAGCCTCCATCTCCGCGTGGCCACATGGTAATTTTAGAGGCCTGAGAAATTATGACTGCCTTCTTTCTCTTTCCCTCTCTCTCACTCTCTCTCTCTCTGCACAGTCTTGATGTAAAGTAAATGAAATTCCTTTGGAATACAAACTAAGCCATTACTGTGTTTTGGATTTTTATGGCTGCATTTCCGTTCTCTTGAGCCGGACTTTCTTTTTGTTCTTGGCAG